>JAHZNA010004226.1:0-35848 GCA_027743935.1 Sinodicranocentrus sp. ZH6
AATCACATTTGTGTGACTGATGTTTGTTAACACTATAATAAAGTCAATTTCAATTTCAATACATATATCCATTAATCCATTGCATGACGAATGACGACAACGAAGACAGCCCGGCGACCGAAAGCTTGTAGTCACGTCATGTTGTAGTCGAAGACCTGCAAAAGTGGTAGTGTTCCATCTTCATCCTTAGCCGGATCCGGCTGTGTTATTGTTTGAGCAATACAATGATACAAGTGGCGATGCAGGCAAAGTCAGGTGTATCGGGATTTTGAGTTTGACAGATTAAAAGTTTTGGATGCATTCAGCCAGCCTAGTGTTGCGGAATTTCTCTGCTGAAAGTAAACATGAATTCTGATCCACTATCTACTATACACGTAGACAACACATCACGACATTCAAGTACTTTGCATAATGAGAACTGTGTGTAAAATACGCAAGAATATTATTCTTTTATTGTAAAACTGGCATTTAGTTTTCTTTACCCAGGGACTAGAAAGACTGAAATATTTTGATATGCCATAATTTAACAGCATAAGCTTTAAGTTAAAAAAGGTGTATGTAGTGTAGCGAGTAGTCTCTGACATAATTGAGCCGGTGATCCAATTGGTGATTGTTGATAATTGTTTGCTAGATAGATATACTAAAGCGACTACAAAACATTCCACAGTCAAAAGCTTGTATATAATTATAAACAAGTTTGGTGAAATCTTTAATATTGCAGTTGGAGGAAGTAACCGATCGGATGGTTGAAGCTTGAGGATCGCATTCGATTGTCGGTCCAGCTGGTGTAGGTAACATAACTATTTTGTATACATTGTACATGTGTGAAATGTTCCTACAGTATTAACTAATTGAATACATTTGATATTTGATTTGCAGAAAGGCATTTTTATTATTGAGGGAGTACTACAGCTCTGTGATAGAAACCGAGTTTAATATTCCGCAGCAATTGAAGATTTTTAACGAGAATTAGCAATTTATTGGTTGTTGGGAATTATTGATGAACCATGTTGTCTCAAAATCAAAAGTTAGTGATTTTGGGCATCATTGCAATCGGAATTATAATTCCTTTGACAATTGGAACAATAACGCCTAGTGATAAAAAGGCGAAGGATCCTTCTACCTCACCTAGTTTTAAGGTAAAATTACGATTAGGCGAATACGATTACGTTGTTTCATACTAAACCTATATTTTGGAATCAATTATGCATCGTCCTTTTGAAAGTCAGGATAATCATTGTTTTATCTTGCATTAAAATTCATATTTTCAGAAAGGGCCATTGGCTGAAAATGTCATGGAAAGAGGTCTGGTTGTCAAAACCCCGTCTCCATTAGACATCATATACGAAAGCGGTGCTTATTGCAAGAAGACGGCTGAAAGGAATGTAACTAAGGCAGTATTAGGATATGTTACGCCGGTAAAATATATAACTTTTTTCTTGAAATAATAATAATAATATGTGTAATTGGTATGAAATGAGCACTATTGAATATTGACTGCGGCATATTAGTTAGATTTGTATAATATGACGAATACTCGTTTGATTTTAGTGGAACAATCATGGATACGACGTAGCAAAAATATTCACTAACAAGTTTTCTATGATCTCACCCGTGTGGTTACAATTAAAGCGGAAGCCTTCGGGAACATATTATATGACAGGTACTCATGACATTGATCATGAATGGGTTCGTGAGGTGAAGAAACGTGGAAAACGGTCTTCGGTGAAAAGTAAGTATACTCAACGAAAATCCCTTCACAAGTAGATTGTCATTTATTATGTTTTTTGAAAAGTTGTGCCAAGGGTACTATTTGATGGTTGGACAAGTGACGATTTTTACGCTCTTTTTACATCCGGAACTGAACCAAAGGAATTGACAAAGACACTAATAACTTCATTGAAGGTATTGGCTAATTGGCTGTAACCGTAACTGATTAGTTATCAAGCTTCGGAAGTTTCATGAATGGTATGTTCACTAACAAAAGTTATTGTGTCTGTCTGTTTATTAATGTAGGCCTACAAATTTGATGGTGTCACGCTGGAAGTCTGGAGTCAACTAGGAGGACAAGCACGCAAGGCTTTACAAATGCTAATAAAGACTCTCGGAGAGGCATTAAATAAAGCTGGACTGACTTTTGTATTGGTAATACCTCCACCACTAACCAACCAAGGCAAAGCAGGAATGATTGAGCATGAAGATTTGAAGCAAGTATACTCCTACGTTGACTATTTTTCAATCATGACCTACGATTATTCTAGCCCTGAAAGACCAGGTATAAAATAACAAACCGCATCGTTAATCTTGTTTTTATGGAAAACTTTCCGTCTAGAAAACTTTATGAGTTTTTTTTGCAATTTAGGAGCAAACAGTCCTATCAAATGGATTCAAAAATGCATTGAGTCTCTCACACCGAACAAGTCTGATCGCGAAAAATTTCTTATTGGGTTGAATTTCTACGGGTATCAGTACACATCAACTGGGGGACATCCCATATTTGGCAACGAATACTTAGAAACTTTAAGTAAAGCGAAAGCAATTCAATGGAGTGAAGATGCAGAAGAGCATTATTTCGAAGTGAAGTAAGTGTTTTACGCACTACGCATTACGCAATAAGTTACAAGTTGTTTCATTTTTATTTTGTCTCATGAATATTTTTAACTTTTACCATAGAGACAAAGATGGCAAAAGAACTATCTTCTATCCAACTCTGCTCTCTATTAGAAGAAGAATCAAGTTAGCTGAAGAACTTGGATGCGGTTTGGCTGTTTGGGAACTTGGTCAAGGCCTTGATTACTTCTACGATTTGCTATGATAATGATGTATGCTTAACTTATTATTTGAATTCCTTTACTTAATACTCGGTTTTGTTTATTAAAATATTGTTTAAGTGTGTTCTGAGAAACCTTTCGTTTACATTTTTACTGATTGCAACAACATTAACGTTTAAAAATACAATTTAATTGATATTTGAAGAATTAAATACGGTTACAGCGGATGATAACATTTTGAATATAAATGTCAAGCTTTCGAAGGTTTAATCTTCCTTCATGATCAGGACAAGAAAATAGTCATGATTGAACAGGCTTCATGAATTCCAAAAACAATTACTTTCATAAGACGTAAAATTATTATTTCTAAATAAATTATTATTATTATTAAATTTAATTTGATTGATATTGGGAAATGTTTTAATATACAAATGCACTATGCATAAAGTCATAGATTTGCAACATCCATTGTATAATTACTTGATATATGTGATATTGTGCTCCAGATTGACTGTAGGTTTATCCATAGCAATCGAAGCTAATAGGACAACGTTTATAAAGGTACCTAGGCTTACGTGGAAGCTGTGCTAATAGAAATGAAATCTAAAACTGAACAAGGCTGAGATAATTGTGAAAACCTCAGATAATAAAAAAAGCGTAATTTACAGCTCTTCTGCCTGGTTAGAAGAACATCATTTAAATTCATGTACATATTGCACAATACCGAATTTGCATATCTAAAAAAGTCAAACAAATTTAAAGAAAATATATCCATGTGCTCCTTCTATACCTTTACTTACACCAGATCTTAGGTATGAACGTGAACACACACATATGGAAGGTTACATGATTGGTAGCGGTCCTTGGGTCTTGGGCTCAAGGACCTAGGTGTAGGTACATGTATATTTATGTTAAAAAGCATCATAATATGAGTGGAATATCCTCTTAATCCATCTCCAGACACCAGAAGGGATAAATTATGAATGCAGTTATGTTATTAGTGTAAATTCAGTGCATTTTTCAATATGCCTACCCGAACTTAAGATCCCATCAAAAATTAATAATGATCATCCATCGTAATATCTCCCATCATCCATGGTAAATGCTATTAACGAACAAAACGACTCAAATTTACGACGAATAAGAGGATGCAAGTATGCATTTCATTTGCATAACGGGAAGTTTGTACTCGTAGCTGTACCAAAGCCTCGGAAATTTCCCTTCACAACAATGAGAGCAAACATAAATACTAATTTCTTGTGCAATACGATATGCGATCCACGACCCACCGTCTTTCAGCGTCCTGTACAGCAATATGATTCCATATGAACTACAGAAATCATAGGAACTCATCTACTCATCCTCCAACTCACCTGTAATCATTTTTCTCCTCAGCGTAGCGTAAAAGTATCGCTAATCACATCCCTGCCATTGCAATACTCATTCGATACGACTCACCTGTACATTTTTAAAACCCACAAAAGCTACCAAATTCTCTTTCCTTTCACATCCGAAGACTAAAAAAATGAGTGCGAATGTGTCCATTCTACACTTGGCATGTAACATGCGATTCTCCTCTTACTCCACAATATGATACACTGGCTATACTTTACTTATGTAAACAATCAACTCTTTCAATGTAAATAATGTTAAGCGCCCAATGTGTGTTAGCTATATAAGGATTGAAGGTTGTTTCATAAAATCCTGCTGGCAAAATTGTATATATTGTTATTGTATGGAGTCAAGTCAATGTAAAAACAATCCATTTGCCTTGCAGCGTTCAGCAGACTTGCACAATTCCTCTCCTTGCAAGTAAATCCTCATTCTCAGTCAAGAAGAGTTAGTATTAGTTATGAACTAATGTTGCATGGGTATAGCATATGAGGAAAAAATGTGCTCTTTTATGATATTGAGGATTTCCCTTCATGTTTAACATAAACATGATGTTGAAGATGAAGATTAAACAAAGTGGTGTACAATACAGCATTCTCCTAAAACTAAACGTACGTAAAGTGCCACAACTGGTTTAGTTGACGAGGTAAAATATATATACATATATATATCTTATAAACATCATGTGTGCGGATGCTTGTATCCTCTTTAACTAAAATTTTATTTATGTGGTACTTCTTCATCCTTTATTTACTTCTCACTATCTTTACCACAGCATTTGTTTTAGTTTTATTTTGAAACTAGAGTGGGATAGAAGGTGTTAATCAGCGCAAGATTGCATTTTCATTTTCTGGATGTGCTCGTACATCAAGTACAATTTTGTACAATTTTGTACAATTGTCACCGGTGAGCTGATTATAATAACAGAGTGCTAAAAGAAAACACGTGAAGACTGAGAATCTTTAAAGTTTAAAAGAGTAGAAGCTAATATCTGTTTTAAAGGCGGTTAGGAAGCAACTGTAAATGAACTTCTCTAATTTACAATGGGACTGGAAATAAATTAATACAATATACACAAGGAAGATATGGATGTGGCAGGGTGCAATCCGAAACTCCTCCATTTGGGGGATGTTGTGAGCATATATTGGGAGGGTCAGAGTTGTGGATTTTTAAGCACTTTGGGGTGAGTATTAAAAGTATAAAGTCCCTCAGGGAAACGTTTGAAGCCTCCTGGAAATGGTGTTTCATTTCTTTTCGTCGTCTGCAAATGTCGGGTATATTTATTTATTTTTCATGAAAATGTTTACAGCTCAGTTGATGACAGATGTGTTGTTTGTCCTTCAATTGGAGATATTCAAAGACCTCCAAATAAATTTAGAGGTATGATGTTGCCACATGCTTATTGTTAGTTAAATTGAATTCATACAAATCAAGTTTGCCATAAAATAGTCTTGTTTCTGTAGACTGCCTGTTCAAACTATGCCCACCAATGAGGTATTCTGCCCAAACACAATACTGGCATGCATCAAGAACAAACATTACTTCTCGAACTCAGGAAGAAGCAAATCTTATTAAAAGTCTTCACGTATGTACTTGAAATCTTTCTTTTACATATATAATTAAAAGCATTTGTCGGCATTGCTAACTTTTGTTAATTTTATTGTCACACCCTGTTAGCATGCTGCTGAGTTAGAAAAGGCTCAGAATGAGAAGGATTCTTCCAAAAAGATTGGAAGCTTTCTCTCATATGGGAATAATGTGCAGGTATAATTCAACCGAAAATGATATTTACTATACTCGTTCGTAATATGATAATCAATATTATGATAGATTCTATGTGCATAATGTATGATATTTTATCATGTAGTTGTTGCATATGAAGTCAAATAAATACCTTACTGTAAATCGAAGGATACCTGCAAAGTCTGATAAACTAGCTATGAGAGTGTACCTTGATAGAAATGGTAACGAGTACTCATGGTTTCAAATCACACCTTACTTCAAGCATCGAGCATCAGGTCAGTACGATGAAATCTAAAACCAGTATATTTTTATGAGTTTACCGTTTATTTTAATTTATTAATGCTATATCAGGGGATCCTGTGGTTGCTGGTGACAAAGTGATTTTAACTGCTCCTAGTAGTACTACTCAGTGTCTGCATGCCTCAAGCGAATGTCTAAACAGTGACGACGATTTAGTGTCATATGAAGTAAAATCCTCTGACATGTTTTTCAGTAATAATCTCCGAGTTCTTTTGTCTCCTCAAAGGCTACAAGATATGATCTTTTAATTTGTTTAGGTGAATTTTTCATCTGATAAGAAGCCATGGCGACTGGTTTTGTTTTTGAACTACACGGAAAATATATCTGGAATTCTAAAGGGAGGAGATGTTGTTCGACTGTTTCATAAAAATGAAGAAAGGTTTCTTACTCTTGACGAATATGAACATAATCAGTATGTATTCCTTCGCAAAACACAACGAGCCACAGCAACATCTGCAACCTCCAGTAAAGCACTTTGGGAAGTTGAGGTAAATTGCGAGTTGCATCCTGAAAAAAATATCTATAAATTCGGGGGAAATGTTTTAAAACTATGCATTAGAATGTAAAATGTGGATTTTGTTGTTATTTTAAGGTACTACATCAAGAACCATGTAGATCTGGGGCAGGCTACTGGAGTTCAATATACAGACTAAAGCATATGGCAACTGGATTGTATGTCTCATGCACGAAAGATGAATCAGGTGCCTCGTTCATTTCCTTCGTACGTAATGGAACTACTTTTTTAAAAGACTTAAAAACAGTGTTGCCTACTTTTCTACACAGATATACGAGGGCATGATAACATGCTAATTCCGACAGAGCATCAGGACGGAGGAACATTATTTGAATTTTGTCCAACTGCAGCAGAAGCTGAAGAATCAGTCGTTCCTGAATCTTCATACATTAGACTAAAGCATTATCGCACGGACACGTGGGTCAGAGCAACCAAAAAGTGCATTGATGAAATCATAAAACAACCTGTTATGTCCAAGGTTATTACTCTACAAAGATTTATAATGAGACGAACTTTTTCTAAGGCTAAGTTAAATCTATAATTATGAAACAGTTGGTAAGTTCTATTCGCCGTTGGGACGAAGATGTATTTCAAGTCGTTCCTGTCTCACCCCTTGAAGTTCGGGATTTAGATTTTGTAAACGACGTATGGGATGTATTAAAAGACTTTTTAGATAAAATGAAAAAAGAAAAGGAGAACAGAAGTGGCGTTAAGCAGGAAGATAGAAGGTGATTAAATAATAAATGTTTACAAAACGTATATGAGATAAAAACGAGAGAACGTCACAACGTTTTAAATTCTATAATTTCAGAAAGATCAGTCATGTTTTAAAGGAAGTCGTATTCTTCATAACAGACTCTGATTCTCTTCACCACAATGTAGATCCATTAGACTTTCCCCTAGATACTGTTAACAGAGATCGTCAGAAGCTACTTCGAGAACAGCTAGTGCTTAAACTAGTGTTTAATATTCTACAGGTTAGTTTTGAGAATCCTGACAGTTTAAATGGTTTCTAATTAGTAAAATTATGCTTTAAATTATTAAATGATTGCAATTATATTAACTGCTTGAACTTTCAATTTTTACAGGCGCCTCAAGATGAAGTAAGCGGTAGTTTACTTCCAGCCTTCCGTGAAGAGAATGGAACAGTACAGTCAAAATGGAAATACATTTTTCGATTGTGTTATCGTGTGCTATGCTTAAGTCAGGAAAAATATAGAAAAAATCAGGTATGTATTCAGTTTCAGGGAGTTTCAGGATGGTTAATCGTTAACTTAAGCCTAATCATTTGGATGTGCTGTTAGAGGATAAAAATGATTCGCTGTTGGATGTTAGGTATGCATTTAATTGTCGATTAGGTTATGGTAACAAGTCAACCTTGGTATAATTATAATTGAAGTTGGCTAATTTATAGAATCGACGATGCAGCATGTACGGATGTTTCGTTGTATAGAAAAGGGAGAAGGGTAATTATGCAAAAATATATACTTCTCTAATCTCAATCTAAACTTGAAGTCCAGTTTCGTTAACAATATTATTTTACTCATAGCTTAAAAGCATATCAGAACTGGCAATGAAAGCAAGTTTAGGATTCTGGGAAGATGCTGCAATTTTAAAATACTGTTGTCGCCAACTTGACTTATATTCCAACATGTGTTTGGGACGTCAAAGCCATGCAACTAATGAATTGAATGAGAAACTAAATATGACTATTCTTCTGAGGTTACTTAAATTATTATCATTGCGTATTATTGTTTGCGTCTAGAAATCCTAAACCTCTGTTTGATTCCATAGATGTATGTCATGTGAGTCTTATCCTTTTGAATTGAGGATTTCATGTTGCCGACTAGCTAGAAACCTTCACGTAGACGTGGAACCTCAAAAGGAAGACAAGAAAGTAACTCTCAGCAGACTTTGGTGGGAGCCAACTCGGCAAGATATTATACAGTATGTAGAGTAACATACTGACAACTGTTTTTTTTTGAAGGGCAATAATATACAGATTAACATATTTGTAAGTTTTAATCAATGGTGCCTAGATATGACGAGTACCATACTGAGAAAAAGGGTGTTCTGTTCCAAAATTTTAAACCCACCCTTAAGTTCATAGTGAAATACTTGGAAACCATCAGTGAAAAATCACAGTTCCAAAATATTCCTCAAAATAAGTTATCCGTTGAGGTACTGAAAAGAACACTTAATATGCAATCAATACACTTAACACTTAAATACATAAATTATTTTCATCATTTTAGGTATTAAAACTTGCCAAGGAGTTTGCGAGATTTGGCTTTTATGGAATTCAAGCGTTTAATCACCTCCGGAAAATTTTACAAAAAATTTTGACCTCGCTTTCTAGAAAAGGAAATCTTGCGTCATCTTGTAGTAAGTGTTCAAGGTCATGAATTTACTAATTTATTTTTGCTGATGGCTGATTCATTTATTCCTGGTTGCTTAATATGAAACAGAAAATTTGAGGACTCATGCTAATTCTGTTGGAGTTCCATCCAACGAACGACGGAAAACACATTTAGCGGAGGAAGAAAATAAGGCTGTACTTCTTGATATGAAAGTTAATATACTAGAAATTTACGAAGTAAGTATAACAATTTGTTCTAAATTGGCAAAAGACAAACTATGTACTTAGGCATGTCCTAATTATTCATTTTTCAAATTTAGCACATTCATGAAGTTATACTGGACTTTAGACTGACACATCTATTATCATCTTTCCTAGATAATGATAATAAGGGGAAAAATATATCAGAAATGGATTTAGATACCTTTACTCATTATTTTGACAAGGCTGTCGAACAATGGTAGAACCAATTTCGTTAAATTTCAGTAGGTTTCTATTCTAACTTTAATTGGTGATCGGTTTGTTTTTCATCAGTGATGAGGATTCAGATTTCCTGCGACTATTGCTGTATAATGTTACCAGTACGCATTATCCGTTAGTGAAAAGTGCTATACACCTTCTTATGTCTTCGTTTAATCAACGTGCACGTTTATTTGATGCACTGGAAAAAGTAAGCTCCCATGAGTACGAAATATTATTGTGAGTATTTTCAGTATCAATGAAGCATTTTATTTAAATTTAGACTCATATCCTCAACTGTAATCACGATTCGAAAGTTCTGGACGAAATTAAAGTTGGACTTGCAAATATTGCCAAAGCGGTTAAAGATGCCAAAATTCGTAGAAGCAATGATGATAAACGAAAAAAATTCAAAGAAGCTAAAACTCAGGTTGTTAGACATTATTTGACTTTGAGAAAATATAGATTACCAAAGAAGGTTGGAAATAAATCATTATTTTCGTTTAAAATGAAACTCGTACTTTGGTAGATTCAATGCCGCAGCATAGATGATGCGATGGAAGATGGAGGTGAAAATTATCTTCCGGATGAAAATTCCCCTAATTGCTCTCAGGCTCGCGACGATCAACCATCACCATCTCCGACAAAGCAACCGGGTACTTCCACTTTTTGCCATCATGGTACCGTTACTCGGAGTCACTCATTAAAATATCCTTTGCAGCAACATTTGCTAATGATTTCAGAGGTAGATAGAAGATTCCCAGAGTTAAATTTGTGTCTTTGGCCTTATCTTTAGTATTGGACTGCATACGGAAATGTTTTATACCTGTAATTTTTTACGCTTTAGGTTCTTCGAAAAATGGTACGATTGTGTATCAATCTGGGCTCTGATGGCACGCAAACCCCTAACCGACAAAATCAGCATCTTCTCCGTGAACACAAGGTTGAAGAAATTATCCTCGATGTTTTCAAATTGTTACGGGAGTCTAAAGACGAATGTCACTATGGTCTGATGCAAGAAATTAGCATGTTCTTTGAAGCCTACTGTATGCAAAATGGTGACAATCAAGCGATCATGGCAACTCATATAATGGAAGATTTTAAAAACATATTGGATGGTGAAGTATGCTAGTTTTAATTTATATTTGTTTATTGTTTATTATTGAAAAATAAATGCTTAATAACCAATTTTTTTTATATCTACTTACAGCCTTGGATTGGAGAGGCTCGTGCAATACGAGCTATTTACGAAGACAACATTAACTTATGCTCAAGCGTTTCTGATCGCTTGATACAACACATGGTTCATCGTGTTTTTCCAAGACACTCAGAACGCCATCATGACGCAGTGTCTGATTACTTGGTTGCACTGCAAACTGTCGTATGTCCTAAACAGTGTATTGTTCGAAGAAATCAAGAATCGGTTGTTTATCAATTGGCCATATTTCATGATGAACTTTTAAATTACTTGGGCTTTCAAAATTTGGAGAAAAGTAGAGAGTATTCTCAAGTTTTCCGCTTTTCAAGCAAAATTGAGCGTTTCAGGTATGTCTTAAAAATGAGTATTAATGGTTTTAAAAGCTTATATCAAATATTTAATTTAATACTCTAGATTTCATGTTGAGCTTGTGAAATTACTTTCCTATTGTACAATTGGGAAAAACGTGTATACAGAGTCCATGTGCCAATCCCTCTTACCTTTGGATCGAATAGTCACAGTGCTTTGTAGTGTAGAATATTCGGTTGAGGTAAATTGAATTTTTAGCAGTGGATCTAAATTTAAAGTTGAAGTTATTTACCCTTAATGCTTTTGTAAACATCCTTAAGGTGAAAGAGGCGTACGTAATGTTTCTTCTGCACTCCTTTCTGGTGACGGAAGTTGATGTCAGAAGCGTTTATAGTTCCAACCGTTTGTGGATGGTATTTGACAAACATTTTCTTCCACAAATACTAAATATCGTTAATGCTCCTGTCCCAGAAGCAGAGGCGGACTACAGAAGTCAAAGTTATGTCACTGAGGGTATCATTCCGATTCTTCAAATATTCTTCGAAAGAATTATATCTCACACGCCAACTTGCATACTTGTATGTATAGATTCACAAGATGTTTTGATATGCGATCGTGCTATTGCTTGCTGACTAGCGTCATTTTCTTTATAGGGCCACAAAGATTTGTTTATCAATTTGCTCAAGGCGATTTATCGTTTGACCCATACAAAATGGATTCATCCTACCAAGTTGTACAGCGCTCAAAAATGTTTAAATATTTTGTACAAAGCAGGTGAAGGGATTGTACAAACTGTAACAATTTTCTAAAACAGTACGTTTGCATAGAATTGTAATAGTCCTATTCTTTTTACAGCGAAATCCCAACCAATTTATCTTCCGTCTTATCTTGCAAAGGAAGTGGAAAAGAATTCGAAAAAATTTATTTCCGAAGTGCATAGACGGGCTAGATGGATTTCAATGATGAATCTTGAAGAATCCAAGCCATTGCGTAAAGAGGTAACTGATTTTTATTTTGTGAGTTTATGTAGGTATGCTAATTTATCTTTCCTTAATTAACTAATTTCTTTTAACTTTTAGATTAGGGTGGATTCTAATAAAGTCACGCTTGAAATTCAGCAATTGATTCGAAAAGTGAAACTCGAAGTTGAAGACATGATTTGTGGAGAGTGTGCTGCACTTACGGATGTCCTCTGTCAAGATGTAGAACTTATTGAAAAGTACATACATTATTTAGAAGCAACTATAAATTCTTATTGTATATGAGTATTGAACAGTGGTTTGAGTAATCGTAATATGTCAAACTCAGGTTTATATCGCATGCTGAAAAACTAGCTGATGAAGGTGCGAGTACGCTATGTGTGCAGATATTAGGTGTTCTTCAAGATCTTCTTGAGCGGCGAAGAGTTAAAACAGACAAGGTCAGTCACTGATGAAAGTTTTAATTTTTCAAAAACTGTTTTTAAAATTCTTCTTACAATACGCTCTGTAGGGACTGGAAATTTACGAAGCTCTGCTTGAAAAGTATCTTGGGAAAACAAAGCCTGCCTCGTCTTTTTTCTCCAACTTAAGTAGAAAAAATAAAGATAGCGGCAGCAGCTCATGTAAGTCTTTAAACTGGCTGTATTTATTGACGAATTACGATGTCATAAATGATAAGAGATTATTTTTGTCGTAGGGCAAGGGAAATTATCTGGGGACCGTCATGACATATTAGACCGATTGGGAGCATCTCGCCTTGTTGTTATGCTTCTCACAAAAGTTGACAAAGTACCTGATGTTTTGCAGCAATCCATTAATTTAGGAATTTCCCTCTTGAGTGGAGAAACTGTGGAATTACAGAGAAGTTTCTATCTGCATCTATCATCATGCTCAAAAAGTCACATTTTTATGAAGGTAAGACTATAATCGTGTATTAAAGTAGACAAAATGAATTGTACACAACGCCCCTTATTATGGTTTTCCATCTTTTAGGTGCTTTACAACATTTTAAGGGAAGTTGGTGAAGATTTGAGAGCCGTAGCCAAAACTAAAATAAGTGATATGGCCAGAGGCGAGTCGAAGTCCCATGTATCTCAAAGTACCGTAACTAAAATCAGTTCAGTTGATGGTATGACGCAGTTGAGATTTACAATGCCATTACAATTTTTAGTGTGTTGGATGATGGTAAATATGAACTGTTTTGTGACAGATGGCTCAAAAATCCTCCGCCTTTCCAAGCAGATGTCTGAGGAGATGGTTGACGCAACAAAGGAAGTCGATGCTGGCTTTGAAAGACTGGAAATGTTAAAAGGTATTCTAAAATCGTTATTGTACCTATTACCTCTACGTATATTTTTTTGTAAACGATTATCGTTCCTTAACATAATGATAGAAAAAGGGATAGCACACTTTAAGGACAATACTGCACTTTCTGATGTTGACAATGAATGGACGAGTGTAGCCACGACTGTACTAAGAAAAGACGGTTATGCCATTTCTAGTCTTAAACATCCAAAAGAAAAGTTGGTGGAGAGCTCGCTGCGCTTTTTGCAGCTGCTTTGTGAAAATCACAATCTGGAAATGCAAGTACGACTTATCGAAGCTCCACGATTTATAAGTATTCCACCATTTCATTATTATTGTCATTTTCATGTGAGTATTTTATGTTTGTGGCAGAGATATCTTCGCCAACAAGGAAACAAATCTCCATACGACTTGGTATCACAAACTTTGTATTTTCTTGACTGCATCTTTGACTCGAACACAGGCAGTCCTGGACTAATAGGACTTCTTGTTGATGAACATAATATATCATTAATTAATCAAACTCTAAGAACTCTAACTGAGTTCTGCCAAGGTCCTTGCTTAGAAAATCAAGAAATATTAATAACACATGAATCTAACGCTATCGAAATTGTCACAACATTTGTTGCCCATGACATTACGCCTTTGAGTAAACGCCGAATGGATTTAGTGATGGATTTAAAAAATCACGCATGCAAACTTGTACTCTCCTTAATGGAAAGTAAGGATGGGATCGAAAAGTTTGAAAAAATCAGTAAAATGAATATTAGAAATATGGTAAGAGTATTATACTATTGGCTTTGAATACAGCGATGAACATGAATTTGTTGCAAATTAAAAATAAGTGTCTCTCTACACCGTAGATTGAAATGATTGGGAAGGCACACAGTTCTGACAGAGATGGACACGTAGACTTGATGAGAGGGGAAACAGTAGCTGCGAAGATGGTTTGTATATTTTTATTTCAATGTTCTGAAGAAAGCAATAAGTCATTGATTCGACAGAGAAACATCAAAAACTGCGTCTTTCATTTTATATAGGTGGGGCACGCGTTATACATTTTATGTCACCAACTTGGTCAGCATGACAAAGCTGTACAAATGGAATTGGATCGTGCTATTAGTAAGAAGAGTCATGCGGATGCAATTAAGTATTATAGCGACAGAACTGCACAAATCGAGGTGAAAACCGATCTAGGATCATAGCGATTTCTCGACAGTGAAACATTGAATCATTCTAGATGCTTTTATGTTCTTAGATTGTAAGAGAGGGCGACGAAAAGGACTATCTCGAGACTGTAGTGTTTCAGATCCCTCCTGTGTGCGCATACTTAACAAAGGATACCAAAGACAAGGTTTACCGCACCACAGAAGGCGATGAGAAAGGATCAAAAGTCACTAATTTTTTTGAGCGAAGGGAACTTCTCATGTACGAGATGGAATGGCAAGAGAAATTACGAAGTGTGTCTTTATTCAATTCCTAAATGAGTTTTACTATACCATTTATTTTCATGTTACTATATCATCTGCTTAATTTTTCTCTTTAGATAAACCAGTGCTCTTTAGCTGTAGTCTATATGAGTCATTTCTTGGCAACCTCGTTTTCAACATGATACTTATGATCAATATCGTGGTAGCGCTTGGCTATCCATCCTTCGGTAAGGCAGAAAACTCAGCTCAATACTTAAGTCTTACCGTTTGATGGGTCGTGATTGCAATTAATTTCTTATTTCCGTTATAGAGCATGTGGTCCACTGGGACACTATTATGGGCATTCTGATGCTGATATGTGGACGACTGCAACTTCGCAAACCAGATGTGTCTGGATTGCAGGCAAACATTTCGCTGATTATTCTCATAATAATTGCTTTAGCTGGACCAACACGAACAATTCATATTCTTGGATTCATGGCTGTAAGTTTCAATTGGTTAAGACAGTGACAAATGACTGAAGCATCAGGTTTCTATCAATTTAGTATTTATCCTATCATGTGTAAATATAGGTCATGACTAAGTTCCTGCACATTGTATCGCATCAGTGCAAAAGCGGCATGTTCCTAAGGCCAAAGCGAGAGCTGATAATGCATGGGGAATTCCTTTATCACGGTTTCTTTGGATTATTTTGCGTGCTCGGACTAGCAATACATCCGTTCTTCTATTCTATTTTGGTATGATGTTGGCTCGTTTTATCGAGGATTATCGTCAGTGCTTTTGATTGATCTAAATAAATTGATATTGATAGCGATGACTTTGATTTGATGTTATTAAGCTGTTTGACGTTGCTTATCGAGAAGAAACCCTGCTCAATGTCATCCGCTCAGTGACTCGAAATGGTCGTTCAATTGTTTTTACAGCAATTCTTGGAATTATTCTTGTCTACATATTTTCTATCGTAGGCTTTGTATTTTTCAAAGAGGATTTTGTGGTCGAAGTGAATCTGCCTCAAGCTCAAAGTACGTATTCATGATGGGTTTATTATAGGCTTTGCTGCATCGTTCCGGGTTTGAGTAAATTCCCTAGCCTGCTATTCCTTTTTTTCCTTCTACAGACAGTTCAAATATATCAGATGGAGGATTGTCATCCGGATCTGACAAAACGAACAGTCTGGCAATTCTTGAGACAGAAGAGGAGCATGTTTGTGACACATTATTAATGTGCATTGTTACAACACTTAATCAAGGGCTGAGGAATGGAGGAGGAATCGGGGATGTTCTCCGTGCACCTAGTAAAACGGTATGAATGTCGACACCAGAAGCTGCTATTTATTCCTTAAGATAATCTCCAAATACACGTTTTACACGAAATTCCAAAGGGAAAAATTGTATTGTATACTGTGCCACGTGTGATCCTGGAATGTCTTGAATAGATGAGACAAAGTTTGTGTGCAGATTTAGTGGTTATTCATGATGACATTCGTATGGAAAAATCAATAATGGATCTTGACTTTCAAATGGTCTAGAGACTAAGTTTGTTAAATACTTTTACTTTGTTTGTCCGCTCACTCAATGTTTGTCTCCTTTCAATGTGGTGGAACGCTTTGCCTCATAAATGCGATTCGATGGCTAAATCCAATCAGCGTAAAACTTACCTCGCGTTTCATTATGCAACCGTGCATTCCAATTTAAGAAAGTGAGGAAAATGTTGCTGGTATGTAATATTAGTTTTTGGTTAGGGAACTTACCTAATCATCTATGCCATTGACAATCTATGAGTTAAAAACTTTTCTTGTGAGTCTATTCAAATGAATTTTGGAAACTCGTTTAGTTAAACAATACATCTAAAAAGTTATTTCATAGAACGCATCATCATGTTCCTATGTATACCTGCCTTCTGATATTCTCCCCTTCAAATTTAACCCAAGGTTGAGATTTGTTATTATTAAGAATTATTCCCTGAAAAAGTCCCTAGTTGCTCATTTTAGTGCCAGTCATTTATAGTGTAGTATGAAGTGAATCTCAAACGTATTCCAATATAATTGGCCAGTTGGCATTATCCGTCTAGAGATATACGTTATAATCATTACCATTTATGATAACGAGGGACAATATGAGAATATAGTACTGCGAAGTTTATTGTTTCTGAAAAAAAAACTTTGTCTGAAACTTCCCACACAGGAAAGCCGCTACGCAGCTCGAGTCCTATATGATTTGCTCTTCTATTTTGTCGTCATTGTTATCGTTCTGAATCTCATTTTCGGTGTCATTATCGACACTTTCGCCGACCTGAGAACGGAGAAACAGCACCAAGAGGAGGTTCTCCGGAACACTTGCTTCATATGCGGTTCGTAAATTTTTATTGTTCGTATCTGCTACACGCTAGCTTCCTTGACATTTTCCTCATATTGCTTGGTTTACCACAGTTTACTGAGTTTACTAATAATATGTGATCGCTTGCCGTCTAATGTCATTTTTACCTGCAGGGTTGAACCGATCAGCGTTCGATAATAAATCTGTTACATTTGAGCATCATACCAAGAGGGAGCACAACATGTGGAATTATATCTACTTCTTTGTGCTGCTTAAAATTAAGGAACCGACAGAGTACACTGGGGCTGAATGCTACGTTAGCAAATGCTTGAAGGTAATTTTCACTTCCAATTCTTCTAAACTCATGATTATGTACTTTATAAACTCCACACGTTCATCCAATAATGGAAAATCCATTAAAAATTGTAGTGAGCAGCTTTCACTGTGCAAAACTCTGAAAGTTGAAAATGGTTTTGCGACACTATATCAGAAAATTGTAACTCTCAGAACGTGCAAGATTAAATTGAAATGCAAAATTGGTTTTAAGAAAATTGACTTTTCTTGGAGAATATGAATATTTTGGAGAAGCAGATTACAAAGCATGTAATCATGTCACTACATGTACTTCATGTCTCCACGTGATTAAAATTTCACTTTAATATTTTGACTGCTTGTATGACGCAGGAAAGAAAACTGGATTGGTTTCCAAGACTGAGAACAGCATCGTTGAATACAATTGATCAGGATTCGAGTGCTTTTGAAATCAAGAAGTTGTCATCCCTTTTGGAAGATACGAAACACGACTTGAAAATTGTGTGTGGCGACTTAAAGCATCTGGAGCGACAGGTAATGTTGTTTTTTCTAGGATTCTAAATTTAGCCAAATGAGGTAAAAATGTGCAAATGATTGCTGTTGTAGGTAAAGCAAAAAAACATGCGAAAACTTCGTGGTACGCTGACTTCCAATTTATCTGCATCCCACACCATCATGTCATCCAATTAAAGTCCATCCATAACCAAACTATGTAAAACTCTTCTATACGAGCTCAATTTTTTTTGTTATAAAGTTTTGGTTGTGAGTGGCTTTGATGTTTTGATAATGCAGTCTGAAAGATATAACTTGATTTAATCCATCACAACTTACTAATTTATTGTTCAACAACCGAAAAAAGTTATTATATTAAATAAATATTATTATTGAGTATAATTACAAATTACATGTGATAGACTGAATTTAAATGGATTATTTTTAGCATCATCTTTCTTTGAAATCACATCATTCATGCATTGCACAATACACAACCCAACACAAATATGGGGAACTATGAGATCACGTTGGTTTTTAACACATTGGAACATGGGGACTCTGACACAACTGCAAAATTATCTTGAAAAATAACTGTACATGGGGACTCTGGTACAAACAGCAAAATAAATTCTAAAAGTAACTGTACATGTTTACCCCCACGCTTTCCGGAAACTGATTGGTACGTGGTTTACGAGAAAATATATGTTAAAACTTCAATAGGTATAAAATGCGAAATTAGTACTAGCTTTGTATCTTCAGCAGTCACCCTGGAACTCCGAATTTTCTATTATGAGGGGAAATGACTGAGTATTTCAAAATACACACTCGGAATGAGTACATCATGTCGACTACAAGTTTAGATAAAATGCTTCGTAAAACTATACGATCAGGAAACTAAGTAACAGTTATTTTGACAGCAAACTTGTATTCATATCTATAATACATTTTTGTAGTTAATAAATAGTGCCTATATAACGAATCCTTATTTTACCTAAATATGATGTGTACACATCTTTCCATTTTTAGTATGGAACCTCCATTTCAAATACTTTTCAAATGGATTCTTAACTCGATAAGTGTTCTTAACTTCAATGACATTAAAAGCATCATCCTATTCATCATTTTTGTAATCCATCATCATCACATTAGATACTTGTATGGTCTCCAGATTTTCAAAATAGTCTACGAAAAACTAACTCTGCATCATTTCATTCATATATAGCCACTGTGAAATACTGTCAGGTATATGTTTCAACCACAGTTATATTTATCTTCAAAGTATAATCTATACGTAACAGTCCATACTGTCATTCGTGAAAGTTTTGTTTGAAACTTTTTGTGTAAAATCTAGTTGATTTAATACCCCATTCGTGACAGGTTTTGACCTATCTTGTAAAAATACTTTTTCTTCCCTCACTCTTTCTCTCTGTCCGTCTCTCTCTCTCTTTCCCCTTCTCTGAGAGGAGTACGGAACGGAGAATACTGCTTTCACTTGGTACAAGCTAGAATTTCCTAAAAGTTGTTCAAAGAAATGATACGGTACAGACAGTGGAGACTGGAAAATGTTTATTATACCTTGTATTATCATTTCTATTTTATCGTCAGAAAGTGACGTTGTGCTATAACATACATTTCACGCGTATCATATGTATAAGCATGCGTTTTTTCTCCTATTAATAAATGTTCCATGTAATGCGTCAGACAGATTCCGTGTGCTTCCACATTTTACCAATTACCGCTCCCATATCCCTACAGTTCAGCAAGCAATCACTTTATTCGGCAGGTGTGACACAAATTGTCATGATATTGTTGGACGGAGAATGGGAATAATGGTGATTCACTGTCGTGCTACACTTGGTATCAACGGATTCTTTGGAGTTTCCTGCCTGTAGCTTTCTAGTTCGCTTCCACTTGGATTCATCATCACAGCCCATCAACCAGAAAGTATTTGTCACACCTTTCCCCTTGAGTAATACCTACAAATCAGTAAAAGCCCATTCTTTCAAGATGGAGTGAAGGACAACACCAATATCAATGCATGCAGTATGCAGTGGCTTCAACCGTCTCCTCCCACGACACGTAGCTTATATATTCGATTCATCCTGTGTGAATGAACATTGGATAAGAATTTATTTGAAAAATCCTTCTTCTCTTATACACAATGTGTCTCTAGCATACCACGACGTATACACCCGGGTACTACCATAATCTTTCCACTCGATCCACTTTACTATACAGTGATTTGATTGTCGTCGTAGACTTGTCTTATTGTTCAAAGCAATGAGGTATCTACACTTGGCGTAAGGTGGATTTCCCACCGTCCCACTACCGGAATAACAATGTACGTAAGTTTAACATGAAAAATGTAATACATACAAGTGTCTGCATTCCGGTTCGGAAAAGTAAGCAGACAAAAATTGAAGATTGGATGTTACGTGATCGCATTTTTATTCTCCACTTTTGGAACATCTCACCTAACAACTCGGGAAAAGGACATTCATTTCATATGCATACTTTTGTTATCAGAGGTAGACTTGCATCCCTTTCCTATACATTGAAGAATAAAAAGGAAAGCCAATCTACAGGTGTGGAAAACTTCGTACACGAATAAACACATGCACACTCTTTAACAAAGGTTGCAGTCTCAGTACCTACCAACGCAATTCTTACTGCAATGGCATATGCCAAATTGAATTCACATTAAATGGACACCTCATCATTAGCTTCCAAATTTGCTATCGCGACCTGTTTCATTGAAAGAAAATGTTTCCTGCCATTGCAAAATTTGTCAGATTTACGCGTATCTCGGTGCCACATTCAAGCCAAATCGGTTCAGCGGTTTCAAAGACTTCCAAAGGAAGAAAATAAAAGCGACGTTTTCTCCAGCTAATCCGACTTGTGTTATCATTTGAAAGAACAGTCATTAAATACTTCAAAATCTACTGGACCGATTTTGCTTGTTAGAAATAGGCTTGGCTTGGCTTATTTTGTGTACTTGGTTGGTCCAACAGACAGACAGACAAATACAAACTTAGTTTGAAGGTACAACCTTTATTAAAATGAAAATTCGGAGAAGTCATGTGAAACTTTTTTTAGTTGTAAAGGTGCTACTTCTTTGGTAATATCCACTCTGTGCTATGGTAACCTATAGTGTAGCCCAGCATGACATCAACTTTACTATGAGGAAAGCTTACTTGACGAGGAAGAATGTGTTACCATTACCCTTGTTGTTTATACTACTCTCTCATCCACATTTTTTTCCACTTGAAAATACTTTCCCTTGCTGCTTTTTCTCGAAAAAAGGAACGGCGAAGTTCTCCGTCGAGTCTAATGTTATGAATATTATTGACTGCAAGCTTCAACAAAAAAAGTCAAGCAATGAAAGTACATGCTATGAGCAAGCACTTAAAATATCAAAGCAAAGAAGACAGTCCTAGAAGTTACTATAATAATAATAGGAATAATGTCAAGGGATCTGGGAGCATGAGCGAATGACTGACAAACTACTGATGTTACACCGTGTCTTGGTGACTAACGCTATTGATAGCATTCCAGGAGCTTATACATTTAGACAAGTATAATTGTAGGGAAAAAGTATGTGGAAGTAAAGCGGGCTTAAGTATTAATGACATGGAAAAGACTTGTATGCATTATTCCACTTCATCATGATACTCACCTCGCCTCTTGGAACCAGATGAAAGCCGCCCGCAATCTCAAGCGCCGCTGCTGTTTTCTCCGTTATGTGAATTCGGAGAGCTGGAACAATAATAAAATTACTTACTAGTTACAGACGAGTGAGTATAGAAGGAGCTTAAAGAAAGAACACTTGTAATAGGCTTAGTTGGATGCTAGAAAGTTTGTATAGTGCCTTAGTTCCGCCACCTTTATCATTCCATGATCGGAAAAGAATTGACAGACAACAGAACAATCTGCTCGAAACTGAAACTGTCAGTGAAGCAGATGTTGTTAATTTTACAGTGAAGGTGGTGTTAATTAGTAGCTACATTCCACTGACATTTTCGAGACATTTTAAAGGAGAGTGGTACTCTACTTGTACATTTACACATTTTGCTAATAAAGAATAAAACATTTTTGTATTCTACGCAGCAATCCACTACATCCATATTGACTGACTTCATTCATGCGATCTTGACATGAAATTGAAGACTTGCAAAACTTTCCTCATACTACTTCAATTTCACACTTGTTGATCTTGCTTTCATGAACAAACAGAATTGGGGAGAAAGGCCAAAAAACCATATCACCAAAGACGAAGGAAGGTTTTGTTCTGATACTAAATGTATTGAAATATTCTCTCATATTCTAACACATGGCATAATTGCAACCTTGAATAAAACTTATGATTTTAATTAAAAATGTGTCGATCGCTTAGAGTTTATGAGAATTTCAACGTTTATTTTAATTATGATTAACGATCATTTTTTTTACAATTAGCTATGTATGCTATCATAGAAAGTTATGTTTCGATCGCCTAATTGTTGTTGGTTAGCAGTTTTACGTGAGACACATCCATTTGCCCAACACTGTGTGGTGTAAAACAAAGAACGCCCCTTTTGAAATTATTATTTTCATGAATTAACTTTTTCCAGTGGACTAGCATGCACTTAATAATAACAAAATGTTGAAAATGTCATTTGGGAAAGCTATCGATAATAATAGGTGCAATGAAATTTTTTCTTTTACCTGCCCTTCATATACATCTTATTTTATGTTTTCTATCAAAAACCTACACAGAACACGTTGAGATTGAAAGAGAGATTATTGAGTACGTGCCCTTGTGCATTGCTTAATGCTTTCACGAAAAAAGGATTTTGGTCCCTGGGAAAACACGTCCTTCAGTCGAAAAACGGAACACGACCACACAACTGTCATTCTTCTAGTATCTTACATCTGCGGAAGTTGCAACTTGCATTGAAAACCCACGTTATCAAACATCACAACAATGCACCTACTTTTTAGACGATGGAAAAGTGTTTATATTACTCCGTCAAATATTTCAGACTCCATTCTGGTATTCAAACTTGAAAAAAATGCCCACGGCATCGTTTTCTCGATGAATACGAAATACCGAAGACTGTTTCCCCAGCTCTTTCCTTAAAGAAAGAATAGTCAAGGAAGAACCCAGCATCGCTTTCATCAGCACATCTTTCTGTAGAATGAGGATAGCGTGAAGTAGAAAACATGAAAGGATAATATTGAGAATAATGCATATACTCGTAAGGTACCAGGTATGCATACTGCATGATATTCATATTTGAATGTTCGAAAATGCATGAAATTTTTTGGCAAAAAAATTTAGATCTGTATATAGTATTACTTTGCTCCATTTTTACCGATAGCAGCCCGGGACTTCTAAAACATCCGAATATTGGATTCATGGAAAAGTGGCATTCAAGTGGAGAAAGTATTGCACTAGTAGGAGAAACTTGGGGATTTGGCAATCTTGCATGTATTTTTACCAAGTTCTCTACCATCGTTAGCTCAAGTAGAAAGCGAATTCGCTCTTCATGAATAATTTACGACTAAAGAATTAAGTTACACTCACAGTGGCGGAATTCATAGGGGAAGAGAAGGAAAAGAAAAATGTGCAGGTATCTAATCGTGATGGAATGAATACAGGTGAATAGGATGCAATGCGTAAAAGTAAAAGAGGATATGAGTCACAAGAGCACATCTCGTGCACATTATTCTTCCATATAGATTAACTGTTTCGTACTAAACTAGCTTTCCAACTAGACCAGATAAAGAAACAGTAAAATAAAGAAAAATGTACTTTTGATGTCTTTTAAGTTGTCACATTGTGACATGCCTATTTCATACATACTGCGGAATTATGCTACATGGAAAATAAATACAAAAAAAGAGAAAATACTTACGTATTCCAGATGACTCCATTCTCGAAGCTGTGTTAACTGTATCTCCAAACAAGCAATAGTGCGGCATCCGATGGCCCACAACACCAGCACATATTGGACCTGTAATATTCAAATAAGTAGAACGGGCTTGATGGATGATTGTTAAATATATTTTATTATATATCCAAGCTTTCGACAATTAACTATTGTCTTCTTCAGGAGTAGAATGAAAAGAAAGAATACAAATTTCTAACATTTATAGAAAAAATTGTAACGTTAGAGTTTAAATGTAAAATTTATAAAACGTAATTAGGAAATATGATTATCCGTGGATGTTGCTAGGATCACTCATGTCTGGGAAAAGTGGTATTCAATTCACATCAATAAAATGGAAGACAGATTTTGTGAAGAGCATTTCAATGTGAGAACATGTTAAAGTGTTACAGTAAGGTGATGAAGGAAAAACTGGCAAGATTATCTTTTTCCAATGAATCACTTCCCATATAGTAATGCAATGTTAACCAAAGAAGAACAATATTTGCCATCTGTTGTCGTTTCAAATTGTAAACTGGAAGAATAAGGAGTGGGAGCTGAACGATAAGAGTGTCTAACTAGTTTGAAAGCAAAGCGGAAAAATTGGATTCAAGTGGAAGATGGATGAGGCGAGTAATCAAGAATATTACTTATTGAAAGATGTCCGAAATGGGCCCGTGATCTTGCAAGAAAGCCTCGAACACACTTTTTCTATTAAAGTGGATAAACCGGATTTGGAATAAAGGACTTTTCATATATGTGTAATATGTATCCAACTCTTTTTATACATCGCGAACATAAAAGTAGAACTATTTCCTACATCCTTAATTCCCCTATCTTGCATCATAGCATCATTTTGCTCTCCAGCTCAAACTTTGTTGATCATACTGCCTTTAATGAAAATGTTGGCCTGAGTGGAACAAAGAAATCGTTGTTTGGATGAGCAAAGGACCATGCCAATTTTTACTATCTTTGCCATTGCAACTGCTTTCACTTCCACCACACTACTGCTGTACTCCTATCCTGTATTTTTTTTGGAGTGAAGCAACTGGTGAAATGTAGGATAAAGATAGAAGACAAGACATGTGCTGCGACATCCATGACACATGGCACAATATGTTATGTGGATGTACTTAAAGAATGGGAAAATAAATCTCTGTCGTCATTTGCTCCCTATAAAAGAAGAGAATATCTCTAAACATGTACTTCTTTTGCTTATTGCCAACGTTCTAGCAAACAATCCTTTATGTAATACATAAATATGTATATAAGAATCCCCCTCTTTGCTCTCTGCTTCAGAGAATGATAGCGTACATAGCTGAGGAATGCGAGCAAGTTATAATGATATAAAATTAGAAGATTTGCTGAGGCGATCTCTTTTTTCCTTGGCTGGATATTTTACTACATTCGTTATCTTTTACATTACATGCAATGAAAATACCCAGTATAACCTAAATGTGGTCATTACGTTGACAAAGCTTGTGACTTTCCATATGGTCGAATTCACTACTTTCTCCCATTCTAGTAGTTGCAAAACAAAGGGGTTTAGGACACATCACTTTGATATGGAAACGAGAAGAAGTATGAAAAGAAGAAATTATCCACTGCATATACTCCATACAAGAATACATCCTTTGCAGCTGCTTACATACGAATAGAAATTGTGTCTTGTCTGGCTTCATTTATTTTATGGTATTTACTTTTAAAATGATGAAAGACTGACCGCTCTACATTCTCATCAACCTAAAGGGCACACATGTGTCATCTGTGAAGTGAACTGCGTATCCACTTAAAATCACAATGTCGTCAAACTCAACTTGCCCTATCTATCAAGCGCTTGTATGACGTATGAAGGTTTTTGTATCATCTCCACGAATTTTAGTGAATCAAATTGCGTACAAAGGAAAGGGAAAGACTCAATACAAACGTGTATTTAGAGGGCGTAAATAATACAAAGAAGAAGTGTTACCTGTATGGATTCCAATACGAATCTTGAGTTGCTCATCTGGCAGGTGTCCTATTTCATATTTTGTGACTGCGTCCAGAACAGCGAGCGCTAAGTAAGCGATCTCCGTAACGTGAACATCCCCATTCCTTTGTGGTGCTCCGCTGACACACATGTACGCGTCCCTTTTTCAATATTTTGTGTAATGGATATTTGAAAGAGTCGCTAGCGAATCCGAGACAAATCTCTTAATTGAGCGTTGATTGAGCTTTTGAGATACTTTCTGACGTTTTTTGTCACTTTTTTTATAAAAAGATTTAACTTGAACGCTTAATCAAGCATGGAGAAAGTTGCTCGAGTCAATGCAAGAACAGCTCAATCAAAGCTCGTATAAGAAATGCTCTGATGAATCGCTAGCGACAGTTTCGAAATTTTCACCCGATAGTCTCCACCTGGATTAATTTTAATTTTATAAATGAGCACGAGCCCCATTTCGGCATTATTTTAGAATATGGCTAATGCGTATAAAAAAATTACTTTGTAAGCATCAAAGCTATCCAGGATCCCATCAAAGGTTCCATAAAGATTGTTCAGGAAATCGACAACCTGCAGTAATCATAACATAATATTATTTTTGGCCTATCTTCCCACTTCGATGGTTTGCCTTTTCAAGATTTTTTTTTCTTCAAAAGCTTAAGATGCAATAGTATTTTAAGTCAACAAATAAACAATAACTATACATTTTCAAAGATCAAGAAAGTTCAAGATTCCAATAAACAGTTGACATTGTCAATTACTTGCAATAAAATTCGCTCACAAAAAGCCATACAAACAACTCCTCTAAACCCTAACAAACTTTTACCCTCGTCCAATCTTTCTGCGTCTGATTAAAGACAAGTATCATCCGTTTACTATAAGACTAGCTAAAACAGTAATCTTACTTGAATCGGAGATGACCTCGCACAAATAGAGGTGAATCCAACGATATCAGAAAAGTAAACAGTGACAGCATCAAACGATTCAGGAGCAACTGTTTCACCCCGCAGTAGCTGCTCCGCTACTTGCCTACGATTCAAAATCAAATACAAAAAAGCTCATAGTAACAATGCTGTATTTCTGAGAAAAAGGCTTTAGCGTAGGTAAAATGTTACCTGACAAAAAACGATATACAAACATCTTATATCCAGTTTCGCAGAAATTTGGAGCATATATAAAGCTTACTACGTAGAATTTAATTTCAAAGAGAATGACGTCACAGGGTTACTTTATGATGACCACTATTTCTTTAATTTATTCATTTTCTGACTCAAAACACAAACAAGTAATTATTAGCTCAACCCTTTTTACAACAGACTTCCGTCTCGTGTGTGATCCCCTTGCGGTAGTGATTAGCAGAATATGTTAGTAGCACCAACGTAAGTTAGCACCATGTAAGTGCCTCACTAACACACATTTGTCATCTGCAGCAGTTCTCTGACAGTCTAATCCTATCCTTAGCGTCCTTTTGCTAGAGCATAAATCTGCATTTAGTGTTGTGCTATAATCATACTTATCTATCGTTAGTGTGCTCTAACACGGCTGCCTCTAAGAAACTATTTTTTCTCTCTTCCCAGGATTCCTTTTTACAAACTCCTCGAATCTTCTTGAATAATAAAGCTTATATACCGACTTACATATATATATATGCGTATACGTGAGCCCGCCGAGCTGTGTATTATTACTGCGCTATTACTTCACTTTGATAATTGCATGAATTATATGACTTTTTGCTAACTAACAACTAAGGCTTACAATGAAACGAGAGAAAAATCGACAATAAAAGTTATGAGTAGGTTAGTTGAGGTGGTCTATGAATCCACGTTTTTGTTAACAAAATATAGTAAGAGGCACTCGTTCAAATTTACTTTATACTCGTACTTTCACTTTAGCGTCTGAACTTATCTCCGTCTGCGTGGAATAAAGCTTATTCCCTGTTGTATGAAGATGATGATGTGGCATTGGTGGAAAGCATACTCTTAAAAAGCAAGTGTGTTCATGTCCATATTCATATGATAAATATATCCTGCATCAGCAAAAGTTGGAGACTCTCAGTCAATGTAACAAAGTGACTGCGTGTTTGTAGCATCAGGCTGTAAATGTAGGATTGAATATATTTGAAATGAGCTTCATCCACGTACGCTTTGTGGTGACAAGAAACGGGGGAGGTTTAGTAGTGAAAAAAGTTTTTTACTCTTTCCTTCTCTCTCCCTATCGTTTTTAATACTTTTCGTATATAATACTTTACCCCTACTTAAATATCCACTAGCAGGAACAAGATTATGTATATTCTTTAAGAATGCATCAACATTTTGTGATTTCAAAGCACTTGACAACAAAAAAGGAACTTGATGGTCTACTCTGTTTCTATTATATTGTGCTCTCGCCTTTGCCCTCTCAAGTACAAGCTAGATTTTTTTTTCTAGCCAGCATAAAATAATGTTAATGTTTAAGAATCAAAGAATGTAAACTAGTGAAGAAATTCATTTTTCCTTCTTTGTGGCATTATCCGTTTTCCTTACCGGGTTGCAAGGAAAAGGGAGAAATTCCTTCAGAAGAAATTCTGGATTTTTCTTCTTCTTTGAAGGAAGCGGAAATGATTCTTTCACAATGTATGGAACAACTAAGCTGTGAGGCAGATACTTAAGGCACGCAAAAAAACGGGTTTTTATAAAATAGAAAAAAGTGTGTGTTATTTGCAAGGTTTTTACCACTAGTGAGTGACTTATGTCCCGAGTTTGGCTTGAACTGCTGGATACAAATTCAGTCCAGATTTATTGCATTCATGTTCATGCTCTTCATTTTATATAGTTTGAAAGTCAGTGAGAGAGTCCTGTTTTTTCTCTTCCATTTCGAAAAAACGCTCAGATTATAAGTGCTTACTTTCATTTCAAGGTAATCAGAAAGGGGGAAAAATGAGATGCATAGGTGATAAAAAGAAGTGCACAAACGTTACATCATATTTTATAATGGACTCGGTGGATCATCAAAATGACTTTTAAGAGCACGCGATACTGACTACTGATTGCTTTCCAGTGTCAACTAATATTAAACAAGAGTTTCCACAGGATTAATTGCATTCTTTATGATGCCGTCCTTTTGGCGTTGTGGGCCCACGATCTTCACAAAATAATCCTATTACTTTTCTCATACACGCAACTCCTCAGAGAGCCATCGTAGTTGAGGAAAAGTATGCAAATTGATGTCTACATTCGACCTATGTTTAGGGGTGAACATGCGTCAGCGGTATTATATCGAATATCATATTAAGGATATCACACAGTTTACGATCGTCATCATTTTTCCAGTGAATTGCCTAAAAGTATTGGTTATAAATGCTGGGAAATCATGATGGCTAAGGAATCATGCTTGACTTTTTCATGTGAATAGAGATCATAATATTTTTCATATCAAGTGAAAAGCCACGTAACCATTAACCATTTCAACTAAACAGGATACAACATGCTAGCATTTTTCATTGATATAAACATATATACTTCCTTTTTTCATTCAATAAAATACTAAGGTTACATTTTATGCCATTATACGCACACAATAATCATATTGCTATGCATTTGGACAGTCACTCAAGTCACAAAACTAAAGCGGGCAAGAAGGGGATGTATGAAGTTCAAGTCAGAAGAAAGAATCTTCCCCGCTTACTTTCGCCCTGAGAACATACAAAAAGTTTTTTTCTAGTGTGAATGCATGCATCTAAAATCTTTTTTATACTTTCCATGCATATATCTTTTTCAAAGCCCGCATAATGCATACTTCATACATTTTTAGTATAACAAGGTCCTTCTACTAATATGTATATAATCTGCTGCACTGGAAGTGTACGACGATAGTAAGTATGTGTGTGTGAAAAATCATCTTTTTTCTTCTGCTTCACTTTCTCAAGACGGAATACCATGAAGAATAGCAAAGATGGAAAGAGTGTAAGGGAGTAATGTTCATTTACCGTGGTAAAACTTGGTATAGCAAATCTTCTGAGCGTCTTTTCTCTTGTTCCAACTCTCGTGTTTTGTCTTCCACCAAAGCCTCCAAATGAGAGGCGTGCTGTTCCAATCTTCGGAGTAAATCATCAACCAGGCTTACTATCCCTGATCCTCTGCAAGAAAAGAAGAAAAAATGGGGAAAATATATGCCCAGCTCTTTGCCGTCACCATGGTCGAGAAATTGTTCTTCATTTAGTCATGCATACATACACGTTTTTGGGACGAAGTCTGGTAAAGGCTTCTACCACTGAACTGAACACCAACCAACACTCCATGACTAACCCTGATATTCAGTGTGTACTCGCCATTTACATAAATCCACAAAAATTCCAGAGACTAAAACCTTCCCATTTTTCCTATGTTTGCCACACATTACGGAAATTTAGTGTGTTCCTCCATATGTAGATTCAATGTTTAGCAATGTCATGAAGGTTACCCATTTACCACCGATCAGATCAGAATATGTCGTACCATGAAATGGAATAGAGAGGGAGAGTCATGTGCAATAAGTGAATGTAATGCCAGGAGCATCTTCCAATTTATTACATAATCGACTCAATTAGGGTTTTAGGTTCAACCTCATCAACAACTGTCGCAACAATTGAATTATCCTGCTGCGTCGGTTGTGGATAAGGCAGTATACGCAAAAATAAGTTCCACCGGTGTTTAGCTTGAAGGGTAAAGATGTACTGGTTTCTTTGTACAGGTTTTTCCGAAATAAATACAAGCAAATGCTTTCAATCTTTGCATTATTCAATCGTTTCTTTGCACTCCAAGTACTCTCGAAGCATGAGAATGGAACCTAAGTCATAGTGACCCTGACCCTACTACATATTTGTAAGCAACAAAAAACGACTCATGTGAATGGCACGCCGATGAAAATTTCACGACAATTTTTAGACTGGTTGTGTGCTCTTATAAGAGGAAAGGAAAATGCATGGGGTGAAGTGAAGTGTAAGGACGTCGCATACCGTTAGAAAACATTATGGCACATACTTACAACAAAATTTCTATTAAAACTTTTTCTTCAATCTGAAATGTTACATCTACCTACATCTACCTACGTTTTAATATTAACGTCAAAGTGATAAAAACTATGCATAAAATAAAGATATGCCTGTGTACTTAGATATGCTTTAGTTTGAGATATTTTGGGGCACTGTGATTTCCGCCTTTGTTTGTACAACTATTATCACTATATTCACAATGGAAATGATTGCTGATACCTATAACCTGGCACAGTGTCCGATTTCATTTGTATTACTTACTTCATCATTTTCTTCAAAATAGTCTTCACAAGTCCGAAATCCGGCCTGTCGTCGGCACTATCAAGCCAGCAGTTCTGCATCAGCTGCCGGATTTCCAAAGGACCACAGTCATCAGTAACGTCCGGTCGAAATGGGGGATTCGAATGAGATGCAACTTTTCCCACGATTTCTGTACAAAAAAGAAGTCTTACGCTTGTGGTTAACAGTAAATATAGCAAGTGTATCAAGTTTTAAACAATGTTATTCCAGAATAACGTGAACAGAATCACTACAAACACTGGCACTTGCCTTCTGGCGTAAACGTGTTATTCACACTGTACGGTAGCGCACGGTAGGCTAATTCATACAAGAGGATTCCGAAACTATAAATGTCTCCCTTGAGGGAATATCTTTCCAAATTTCCTGGTCTTGGTAAGTGTTCAGGTGCAACCCAAAGAAGCTCTGCAATAAGTGAACATTCATAACCTCCAATTTACCGTACGTTCTCTTCATAAAAATTTATAAAGTAAAGGGAAGTTCATTCCCTCACAAAAAAGGAAATTAGTCAAGGTGGTCCAAAGGAACTACGCAGTCACAGTAATTATCATGAGGATATTAGATGTTTAAATTTAAGAAACATTGGAACAAAACAGGAAATTATCCGAAAATTGGTTTCAGGGCGTGGTCCCATTTCGATTTTGTGATGATTTTTCATTTACCTACACACCGAAATAAAAAACTCGGACAACCAAGCTTGTTGTGTTTTACATTGAATTTGTGCTCTTTTTTTGTTGAAAACTCAACCCACTGTTGGATAGCCCAACAAACACAGATCATAATCATGCACATCAAAACATTTGAGCTAAGTAAACACCGATTCCACAGCAGATATGGTTTTTTGATGACATGCTGATTTTTGTGCGAAAAATAACTTGAACAATTAAGAAAAATGATGATTGCTGGAGTTTTTGTGATATGAGATACATGTGGTACATTTAAGTACTTATATGTTAGCAGCTGGACATCTGGGATAAATACAGGTAAACATATCTCCTTGATTTCTCCTCTTTTGGTCGATTTATGCCAATTACATTTTCGTTTGAAAAAATGAGTGGATGAAATATTCCTCATGTGGGCTACCTGGAGGACCAGTCCAAATCTTTCCCATGATACTACAAACATCATACCCCTCGACTGGACGCGGAATCTTTTACCTACCCTTTTTCACAAAAGAAAGTGTCATTGACATAATTAGGCCAAAGAGGAGGAACCCAACGGGGAAGGTCGCCTGTAGTTATTCCTGATGTCCAGCTGCTTACATATAAGTACTCAACTGTACCACATGTACCTCATATCACAAAAATATCCGACAAATTCATAATTTTTTATATGTCGAGTTATTTTTCGCACAAAACTCAGCATGTCATCAAAAACCGTCTCTGCGGTGTACTTAGCTCAATTTTTTTTGCATGTTTACAACCTTTGTTTGTTGGGCTATCCAACAGTGGGTTGAGTTTTCAAAAAAATTAAATAAAAGCACAAATTCAATGTAAACTCAACAAGCTCCGTTGTTCGAGTTTTTATTTCGGTGTGTGTACATGTATATACTCACTGATACAGTAGTCCATGTCTACTTGCTCCTTTTGCTGAAAGTTACGTACGGAGTGAAGACCGAAATCACTGATTTTCACCACGAAGCGAGCATCGACCAGGCACTTTGCAGAGCTTAAACGGCCATGAGGTCCGACATTTGAATGAAGAAATGACATTCCCTAATCAAACAAGCGAGTTATAAAAAACCTTGACTTATTGAAACGTCGAATTGAGTTTTTAAATCCAATCCAGATTCAACACTCTTGGCAAATACTCGTTTTTTTCTAAAGTACCCACTACCAATCCCGACGCAATCATAAACACTCTCTGTGCCATAAGCGCTAAAGTTAACAGAGCATGACACACGCACTACATACGTAGGATGTATGTAAATACATACATATTATATAATGTTCATAGTCATACATGTATCAATGAAAGTATAAGGGAAAGCGAGATGCCATCAGTTCATATCTGTCGTGTCTAAAGACTTAATCGTCACAACCCAATCAGTGAAAGCTCTGTAGAGAATGAGTTAGCTAGAGTATTATATACACTATATATTCTGTCAAGTTACATCAAAACGACAGAGTCCAAAGCACACTTTTTCCGACATTACAAGATCAAATGATTTATCGAATTGAAGGGATCTATCGTTTGGGCGGTTGAGGAATGCCAAAAGTACATCCTTAATCCTTGCATAGCATCCGTGACATATTAAATGTACGTAACTAAATATTAGCAATAGTAAAAACAGCATACGCTTGCGATATCAGAGATGAGAGAGAGTCGAAACGGCCAGTCCAAATGAATATGGACATTTAGGAGCACATCACGGAGTGAACCCCGAGAGCAGTATTCATTCAGTATTAATATCTGATCCCATTTCTCGGCCGTACTTTTTGGATCGGATGAGCTCAAACATAATCCAACCAGTCTGGCAATATTTTCATGTTGTAAATCACGAACCTATGAAAGTCAGAAAGGTGGAATGACCAACAGAAAGCTGTCAATTCGAATTACTCTCAAAAATAATCTTTAGCTAGTATCGTTTCCCGGTTACGACACACTTCAACTTTGAAAGGTGATTTCTTGACTAAAATCCTAAACCAGCTTTTCCCTGGCTGTAGGGGCAAAACGAGATATATTTAAAAACGGGTTAAGACATACCTGTCTGATTTCCGTCACGATTTGTTTCGTGAACTCAATTCTCTTTACTAACAAAAGTTTCCGCAGTCCAACTTGGATACCCTGTGTTTTAGAGAGAATAAAGCGTAAATTCAATTTTAAGTTTGGGCTACCATACACCACTCATTTCTGAGACAGGCACTTCAAATTCAACCACGCGTTTTATGCTGTATGTGATGTTAATGTGTGCACATTTGTAACCTTACCTTGTAAAGTGCTGTTTGAACAAATGTTGTTTGCCCAGTTACGGTTCCCAGGGAAAGTGAACCACGAGAACTCTCTTTCTCTTCGACTGGACCTTTAGGCTGTATAAAAGAATAGAAGAGATTTTAAACCCATCAAATATTTACTAAATCCTTTCCCCCATTATATAACATCGTCTGCTAAAAAAACCTGATTAGTAGTGCAAATAAATATGTGGATAAATATATAACATATTCTTCGTTCAGCTATCGTAACGCATAAATAGAGTTGCATTGAACTGTACGCCTTTATGGCCCAATATGTAATAAAAAGTCATTTTCACCGTAAATCATATAGTAATGTATATGTGCACCAGCTCATTGTTTGCTTACCTTGTTTTCACTTGTGTCAAAGTTGATCTCATCGGTTAGGATCCGCCACTTTGTGCTAGATGCAGCCTCAACCTGGCGTAAATGCCTGTGGTAGCGAATAATGTAAAATTATGACAACTTGAAGAATCGATATCCACTTAATAGAAAGAGTGAAAGTGTTTTGCACTGCTGCCAAAAATTAACCAACTTTTGCATGTATTTGGTACAACAATAACTTGAGTGTGGAAGGTATCATCATTTCTATATTCTTGCAGTCTGTTCCAGAAGAAAACTTTCATTACAACTGTACAACCTTCAAATTTCTGTCTATAATCGTAAAAACAAAGTATGCTGACGTAAGCGTAGCATTTTCCATCTGGGAGGTTCGCATGCCTTGGTGTGATTCACACAAGTGTGTTTTACTGTGGCCAAAAACTTTCACATCACGTGTTCGGCCTTTATACGAGCTTATCCTTTCATTTCATTTCTGATATACCTGACCTACACGGTGGCATGGTAAAAGTCTTGCATTTTTAGCACTATCATCTGATACGGTGATATCATCACTAATACTGGAAAATCATCAGTTTCTAGAGCTAAGTTTTAAAACTCTACTTATTCCTAAAAATTTGTGCAAGTTTTCTTTACCTATATAATACCTTTCTTCATCTATATAACCGTGTAAAACTCCTAACTCACGGGGGATCGTTATAATGAAATAAATTTGAATTTTAAAAGATATCTCATCAACCATAACCCTTCTGTGAAATCTCATTTGCATCCGAGCAATTTTTATAGATCGCTTTAGTGATTTCAATGTTTTCTATTTTTCTCTGGAAATTGGCTGATGACTGATGAGATTCCGAGGTCTTGCTTGTTCAACTCCAATCCCAATGTAAGCCTCGACAAGAAAAAGTGAAAAGCAACCTGTATTGACTCATGAATGAAAGAATTGTTTGCACAGTCAAAGACTAGCTGAAGAGTATGGGAAGGTCTTCATGCTTCACTCTTCCCCAAAAAAATTGTGAGACATGCATGCAAAACCTCATTTCAGATCTACTCGCATACAGAATATCGCGTATGCACAAAACATGAACTCAACTCAAGAAATTGTACATGATAGAAATTAGATGGGAATAGAGAGAAAGCAGGGGAATCACATTATTTTTGCACATACCTGTACACAAAGATGATGACAGCGAGGATGGATAGAACGAAAACGAGAACGAGGCCACCAATGAATGGAATGAATCCAACAGCATGATTCTTTTGACATTTGTAATCATTGCCCAAAAATCCACACTCTGGAATATCAGCTGGCGGACCTCGTTTTCCTGGCCAACGTATTTCCCGTTTAGAGACAAACGCCTGCCCTTCTTGTGATAGATAATGGGCGACAACCTGGGATAAAAGATATCGAGAGAAATTCACTTTCATACATGGATCTTCAAACCTTTCTCTACCAACTTTCATGGCATAACGGGAGTCACGTC
>JAHZNA010004228.1:0-13474 GCA_027743935.1 Sinodicranocentrus sp. ZH6
GGCAGGAGTTGTGGTATAAAAACTACAGCTCCGTCCCCCTCATACATACATACATACATATTCTTTTGTGCCATCTTGATAAATTTGAGCTATAATACTGCACACCAAAGGGATCCCTGGTCTCCAATCACAGTTCTCAGGCTTTCCATGCACCACATCTTTGCAAATTCTTGCAATTTTTCAGTTATTCCAGGTGCTTCGTCTGACCAAAACTTACCTAAAAAATCAATTTGTTCTTCTTCCCGAAACGGTAACAAGGTGAAGCCCAGACCTCCAATTTTTTTAAAGTTTCCTTTCGCATGTGCAAATGGGTAGCAACGTAAACTCGAGCCTTCTTCAAATTACTTGCTAATGTGAGGATTTCAGCGACCATTGGGACCTGGTTAGGACTGATTTCGTCGAAGCCGTCAAAAAACAGATAGCTGAGTGTTTCATCTGACTTCAGAGATTTCGACACCAGTTCATTTCCAATTGTGTAATCAGAAGATAACTCAGCGATGGCCTTAAATAATGAGTCTTGAGTCACTGGATGTTTCAATTTTACAAGGAAATCTGCGAAATGAAATACCCTCAGTAGTTACTAGTTGAAAGGGATTTTCATCCATAATTGTTGGAGCCATTTTTGTCAGCATGAAGGATTTTCCCATACCAAGGCTATCAGCTATACTATTGGATTGCAGACAGGCTTTTATAAATTCATTTTCGCTCATCTGCACTTCTTCATTTTGAACTAATTTTCTAATTGTCTCGAGCGAGCCACTGCTTTTGATCCAGTTAAACTTCTTAGCTCAATTAGGTGAACAGGGCTTGTCGAATTATTGCGAATTCTGTCAAAATGCGAATCAAGCTCGAGATCAATAAACTGCACAGCCAATTTTTTTATTCATTTGGATGAAACATCTGTGTACATCCCGTTGCCTAAGGTGGTAAGTTCGTAGCGCTGTAGTCCAGTCAGTATAAACACGTCAATTCCAGGAGTCTGAAAAATGTCTGCTGAAATCCGTCGACTTCGAGAAATATCCCGTTTGATGTAGTATTTTAGTGTCGCACGAACACTGTTTTTCATTAATATCAGACTGTCTCTTTACATTAAGTCATAATCAAGTTTTTCAGCTGCCTCAGGTATGTGTGTGTTGAAATGAGTGAGGAATGTGAGGATATCACCCAGATTTGTGTCTTTTGTCTGAAACTTTACGATTTTATTGTGCATTACTCCCCTCCACAAAACTTCACTTACGTCTGTTTTCCCATTTTCGTGCAGTGCATGAGTCTCGAAACTCGAAAGTAAATCCGTGTTTTAGTGGTTTTGGTCAATCAACTCAGGAAGTTTCGAATTGACATAACTTCTTTGCCAGGGTTCCATTTTAAAGGGTTTTTGATCAGTACAGTTATGATCTAAAAATATTATAATTTAGGTATTATATAAGTTATGGAAGAATAGATTGGTGGCAAACAATAGTTTCACTCTTGCCAGTCATCATAAAAAGCAACGTCAGATTGGTAAGTCAAATACCTAAATTGGCTACATTGCACTTGTTCTTGTTCATATCCATGTATTTCGTATTCAATGATGATGAGAAAGATAGATATGACGCTTATACACTAATATAGTAATATGTAATAACTCCCAAAAGGTTTTATTATTCAAGTATTTCAAGTATTATTACGATAAGATAAGTATTACTGCCACATTAGGTATGGAAGCAAAATTACTTAATGGTGTAGTAAGTAGTGTTGTGTATATTTAATATGTATTCTGAACATTTCTGAATATTCAATCAAGTGGAAAAGGTTACTAAGTTTCACTGCATATGCTTACTAAATAAAAATTACTCATGAGAGTGATTAGCTGAACATGGACAATTTAACTTTAGTTGATGAATCGTCTATTTCCATATAGTAGAGTTATTTTACCCCTGGAATTCTGTTTTGTAAGTCGTGATCGATTTTTTTACAAAGTTTTGCTAAAAGAAAGACGTTAATTAGCATCAAAGTAGACTGCACTGAATACTGAATAGTGCAAGTTAATGACAGCAATTTTTGTTGGTCATAGTTATCTCATTTGAAACCCAAACTAGATACCCATTAAATTATTAAATAACTTACTCCAAGAATATTGTTAACAGTGTGGGTTTCTCGAAAATGGAAGAATAAATTGTGTACACTTTTATGCATATATGACTTTGACACAAACAATATCTCTCAAAAAAATCCACAAAAATTAATTGCACATTGGAATTTTCTCCTAGATGTGTTGACGTAAATATATTATTAGTAGATATTTTTGGCTATTTAGAGGATATACTTTATTTTATTATACAATTAAATAAAGCGTTGTTTTTTACTTATATTTTCGATATAACTTTCAAATTGCTTAAAACAGGAAATATAATTTGGATAAGTGCAATTTGACCAATGTTTGATCACTTAAACTAAATTGGGAGAACAATCATTGTATATGACTGATGTTGGATTAACACCTTAATAAAATCAAATATCAAATTTGTCACATGCATGTCTTAATGGCTGCTTTGCATTTAATTTTTTTGACGTTATATTCATATGTCTTCGATCTCATCGGAAATTAAGAATGCTTGTTGTTCGGATACCATTTCATATTGTAGTTTATTTATATTTTCTATGAAAGTAAATTATAATGCAAGCAATCGACGTCAAATGAATCACAATTCTCACGTGCTTATTTGATGAACAGTTAAACGCTTATTTTTATGTAATCCATCAATCCATGCTGAAAAATCACAGCAATAAATCACTAATATCCAGCTTTAAATCGACTACTGTGCAATTTACTTATTTTTTTCGGGATTACCACCCACCTCGGCTCTGCATAAACTGGCTGGAGTAATGATATTTTGACTCACTCGTGATTGATAAGCGATATTAATTAAAGTGCATGTTTTGACCTTATGGGTCTTGTCAGTGCCGTGGTTATCACTTATTCACTGAGGACATTGGATGATTATGACAAAAATACGAAAATGGCTGAAGTCTTGTTTAAAAAGTCGAAGTGATGACATTGAAAACATGAGAATGATTTTACAGACATCATTACATAAACAGATGTTACGCAAAAGGGATTAGAGTAATCTCAGTTTTACTGACTTTCCATCGAAATTGTTTACTACATTCTCAACCAAATAGTTGAATAAGAATAACATACAATTTTATCAGATATCATGCGGCGATATAAGCCAATCGAAATTGCAAATTATTCACTCATTCAAGATTTTTTAGCAAGTGGTTCTATAGCATTGTTACAGCACAGTCGAGTTACATAACTGTGTTTAAAATGAAAACAAATTTGCTGCAATTACTGCACCTGCTAGTTCTAATAGCTACAGCAATTCTCCTGCCTAGCCCGTCATCATGCCAGACACGAAGTATAGATCCAGTAGTGCAAAAGAAAATTGACGATTTCATTCAAAATGTATTTTTACCCGAAGCAAAAATTTCAGGAATGGGATTAAGCGTCGTTCAAAACGACGGAGAAGTATTGTACACAACTGGTTACGGTCTCGCTGACCAAGATAAGGGAATTCAAAACGGAAACAATACCCAGTTCCTAATAGCCTCTATTACAAAGGTATACTAATCTGAATACAATTATTATATAATCTTATTATTTATTTTGACGGTGTACCCTAAACTAAGCTTTAAATTAGAGTTTTACGGCAGTTGCGACAATCAAGGTTTTGAGAGAGAATTTTCCAGAGTTAGGAGAAGCTGCTCTGGATACACCAATTAGAAAACTTCTTCCACAAATTAACTTCACCTTGATTGACAGGTAGCAGAATGTTTCGAATAAGTTATATTGGAAACAATATTTCATAAGATTAAAATTTCTTGTTCATCCTTACACAAATATAGATTTCGTTCGGAACAAACAACTTTCAGAGACTTACTCGCACACCGTTTGTGTATCGGCAGGGATGATATGCAACTTTCTGCAGAGCCTTTTAATACCACAGATGAAGTTTTATAGTAAATGCTATTATTTATTGTACTAATGCTAACTAATTGTGTGAACACGTTCATATCTATACTTTATATCATTAATTGATATACTTTATCTGATTATAGCCGGGAAAGATATGCTCCACAAATTTGTGGAGTTCGTACAGAGTTTCAATACAATAACCAAATGTACGTTTTTGCTGGTGAACTTGCGGGAAAACTTAAAAATCAGTCATACGAAGAATTGGTATTGATCCATTCTTTAATTTGGTTATCAAATAGATTCGAATTTCCAAAATGGGTGTTATAAATAATTTTGCGAATGACAGATGCAAGAGCTCTTAACAGAAATAGGGATGGTAAATTCCAAATTTATTTCAAAATCTGATGACTTTTCAAATATGCCTTATCGAGCGCAGCCATATTACGTCATGGATAATGTCAGCCATCCGATTAATACAGAATTAATCAAGTAAGCTTCCTTTAATGCAGATTTTGAGTTATCTTATCAATTAGTTAAAAACGTATATATCATTATATAATTCAAGACGAGTAGCCATCTACAAAGCAGCAGGAGGATTATTCGTTCCACCCAATGATATGGCAAAGTATATCAGATTCCATATGAATCTCGGAAGTATTGACGGCAAGCAAGTGATTCAGGAGGTAAAATAATAAGTTAAAATATGGCAAAAAACTATTACTCTCAATTTCAAATGAATCCTTTTTATAAAAAATTCTTTCAATTTCATAGAGCGTCATGAGATGGATTACCAAGCCTTCGGCTTCGTTACCTTATTACAACTTTAAAAGTAGTGATGATGACCTTTTTGCGAGCACTTTTGCCTACGGCTTAGGAGTCATGATAGCTTCATACGATGGTTGGCAATTATTTCATCACAGTGGCTACTTTCCTCCATACACGAGCCTGTTAACTTTTTTCCCGTCTCATAAACTTGGCGTATTCACAAACACCAATCAAGGACCTGCATACGTGGATTCTACAGCCATTCATGTTTTCATTTTTGAAACCTTGAGGGGAGCAGAAAACGCTACAGAGAAAGCGCTGAAAGTCATGAAATATTATAAAACAAAATCAGACGGGGAGAAACTTAAAGGGCAAAAACTTGTAGCTGAATTTCTGAATAAGGGCAAACTTTCCAAAAATAAGCAGGATCCTACTGATGTCATTGGAAAATATGGAAGTGGTAGTGGAGGTAATTTTATACTCAAATATAGAATTTTTATGGTAAACTTTAAAGTACTCTGCATGCATATTTCGTTCTGTATTAACTTTCAAGGTGATCTCGAAGTCTTTGAGAAGTTTAATGATCAAACTAATACCACTGGTATCTATTTGAGTTATGGGAGATGGGCAAAAGGTTGGGTTGAACCTTTAGGTGACAACCGTTATGTCGTTACATGGGATACCGATATACGGCAAGATCATTATGCTGATGGTGTTCGAACGGACGAAATATACTTTGCACTTAATAACGGTACGCTTGAGCTTTATTATATGGTTGGGGACGAATTTTTCAGTAGAGGAGTGTTTAAACTTGGGGTTAGTTTGGATAAACTTCCACCTGTTCCGTGGAGTCCTGGAAGTTGTGGAGTAGATGAAAAATAAAATATCTTGAAAGTACTTATATATTTGCTATAATCTTCGAAAAAATTAATATTTCATTAATATGACAGTCTAGATTGGTTTTTCTTTTTAAGTGACCATGAATTTTTGTTAGATCGAATACGTTTGCCTGACTCATAATTCCAGCTGCGAATTAGTATTAGACTAAAAAATTTCAAACATTTCCTGAAATTTTCAGAAATTATGTAAATTCACATATCATGTTTTAAGTTTATATTCAATCTTAAAGTCTCAGGATAAATGACATTAGTTTTTAGTATTTTTTCACACTAGTCTATTAAAAATGGGAAGTAAATTGTGTCTCAAAGTGCTCATAACTATCCAAATTATTTTAGCTGCTAGTGCTATAGCATCTTGCGATGCATTTATTTGTGATGATGTTCATACACTAAGTAAATATTTTCTACCAATATTTTCAACCCAACCAGAAAAGTATTTTGCTATCTTCTACGGTATAGATCCTTGTTTTACAATTCCAAGAGAAGAAATTATCCCAAAAATATACTATAGGGATTTAATGAAAAAAGAAGCATACTACTCTTTACATCGGTATGCCCAACAATACAACATGATTTTTACAAAGTGGGACTCTTCATTTATATACCAGGCTTTGTTTTTTCACGGGTTGACATTTTATTCCCCATTTAACGCCATCATTGTGATTAACAAACAATCCGAACAAGTGTTAATACATTCAAAAATACACAACGCATTGATAATCTATCCTGCAACAAAAATATTAATTTCAATACTTCCCAACAAAAACCAAAATCCAATTATAGAACTTATTTCGTCTGTATCTACAAAATTTAGCAAGTTTCTTAATAAAGAGACTATGGAAAGTTTTTTTTACAGTAAACTTTCACTAGACACTATGCTGGAATTTGAACGGCTTGAATATCCCAGTATTAGTGTTCGTTCCAGCTGATTCTTACTTTGAAGTATACTCAGATCCATACGCTTGCAGAGATCTCTTTGCAAAAAAACAGTATTCTCAATATTGCTATTCCTCGCTCATGATCACGATAACTCTCTCTGAAATACATAATGTCTCATTCCAAATTTTCAACAAGCTGGATAGAAAAGTGAAAACAAGATTTTATGAGACAAACTCTGGCAATAACTATTACCAGACAAAATCCCTTGAAGCAAATGGATGTTAGCTGATTTTCATAAGCAAATAAGTAGCGACCTTGCAAGACATGTATTTGCTCTTGTAGAATTACACAAGCCTGTATATTGCAAGAATAAATTTGAATTTACTTCATCCAACTTACTCATATGGACAGCCGGTTACAATTGGCAAGTGTGGATTGCAATTTTGGCTGTATTTGCAGCAGCCCTTCTCATCCTCCCTTCGTCGGAATACATTCACGATCAGACTGTTTAATCAAATTCGCGTATTTACACGGCAGGGATTGACCATTTCTAAATTCCAACAAATGCTTTTATAGCTGCTTAATATTCTTTGTCATGTTTGTGAGCACTTTATACGAAAATCAGATGGCCAACTCAACGATTAGTTAAATACTTGAAGAAACCTCAGCAACCGGTTTCAAATACTTTATTCTTCATCTTCAGGCTATGGAAATTTTTTGTTACAATGTTGATTATTATTACAAATATAATTACAGTAAGCTGTAGAATTGGCAAACATTTAGGACTTATATAGGTTCCACAAAAAGCATATTTTTAAGTATATTTTTAAGTATGCACATCACATTTTGTTGTTGTCTAATTAGATATAATATGTTTAAGTATATGTGTATGACTAGCACATCAAGTTAGGCCAACGGACAATATGTCTTTGTTATTATATTGAGTAATCCTATACACTATGAGTCTCGCTCCTTTTTTCTATATTCTATTTTCGAGATTAGCTGTTTTGCTTGAGACGGTATTGTGGATGCAACATTGACACTCACATCAAGTACTATCTTTCGTAATGCTAAATTACTACACCTTGCTACTGCTCTTGAGAATGATTTTTTGATATCTCGTTTCATATTCATTATGCTGCTGTGGAATGGCAATATAAGGCAAATCTGTGATTTATGTATGATAGGTGTCATATTCGGTATCAATGTGTCATTTAAGAAGTTGGGATAGTGTAAGCTTATACTTTTATAATTAAAAAAGACTTTGGTTTGATTATCGTGTCCCTTGTTACTTTTTTCAGTTTAGCTTGCAGTTTCCAGCAGTTGTTGAGGGTAATGCCTACGTTCAAATTTCTCAAACATGACATTTATATTTTTCTCTTTAGTAATGTTATCCGAACAACACCGAATTATTCTTAAACCACATGAATATGGGAGAGCGTTTAACATATGTCTTGGATGACATGAATTATAGTACAGATATTCATGTTTGGATGTGGGTTTTCTGTACAGCTCAGTACCAATGATATTCAAATGATATATTGATAGTAAGATCCAGAAAATTGATTTTATTACAGTCTGATTTAATAGTAAATTTTAGAAAGCTGTGATTACATACATTTTGTATCCATTCATGAATTGGAATACCAAGGCAAGTCATATCTATTATAACTAAAGTATCATCTATGAATCTTCCTCTGAAAATCATTTCCCTTCTCCATAAATCAGACAATTCTACTGCAGCAGTTATATTGGCAACAGACACACTTGGATCTTTCTTTATTTTTCTGCTTAGTCAATTCTTTCGGTCCGTGTCTATGCTTTCTATCAACAACTGATCTTTTGCTGGAATATGATCTTTTGGAGTGCTCGTAAATATTGATTTTGCTTACATTAGCCCCCTCGGTGGCTTTTGAATTATTAGGATATTGAAGCAACTTGTCAATTTCTTTTGATACAAAGCTTGATGTGACCTTGACTTTTTGCTTTCAAACTGCTTCACAGAGTTTTTCTGCATACCTGTTTTTAATCTCTGGAGGTTTATCTCCTGTTTTTCTCTCTATCCTGTCTCTTTTCTCTTTTTTAAGCCATGCACCGCTAACAGAAAAAGATCTTTTTTCTCCTTAAAACTTACAAAAATAGTTACGAAAAATCCACATTTCACTAAATATCCCAAATTGCAACATTGGTATTATAAAAGTAATCTATATTCAAATGAAAACAAGACACGCAAACTTATTTCATTGAAATTGCATTTTAAATTAGTTTTTCTTTTCCTCATTGCTTTTTTAATTACTTTTGAAATGACGAGGGTTTGCAAACTACTATTTGTAGTTCCTAGTTCCAAAGGACAAAACATATTCATATTAACGTTAAATTCATGTATTTAATTATATTTATATAAACCATTTCGTTGTATTCAATGGAAAACTAAACAGTATATTTGAACCTTGCTTCAAATATGTATTGTTTCAATTTTTATATACAGCTTTACAATAGACACGAAGTTTCATAGATGTTGAGGAGACAGTAGTAATATTTGTATGCCTGCTAAGGTAAAACAATCGCCAAGAAAAATGTATGACTACCTGACAAGAGCTGCGCGTAAAAATTAAAAACAAATCACTGAGTAAAACGTTGTGCGAGCGCTTTGTTGTTTTGTGAGTATCGGGCCACCATAATGAAAGCGCTATCCATGTGTAAAAAATCCATCAATCAATTGTTGAGGAAATTTTGAATAATCTTTCGGACAGAAAGATACTTGGACAGAGACACACATTTATCAAGAGTATCATTCCCGATACTAATAAATTTGAATTTACATTTGCCAAGTAAGCTCGAAGTTTCAGTGTTTATTATTTCCTTGTCCTTAATTACTATTATATATTCTGGAGAAAAACAAATTGTTTTTGAAATAGCTTTCCTATTACTTTCGGCATATTGATGTTTAGCCAACAGGAGAATAAGACATTCGCACTGCCTGGTCAAAGAATAATGCTTGGGAAAACACATTCTTAAAGCTTAAAAGTGATAAAGTGTAAACCTAATTTCATAATTCTTAAATTTGAAGAAATTTTAATTTAGTTAAACTTGTCACTAAGATTTGTCAGCAGCGAATAGTGAAACCTTTTTCAGATATATGTAAAGCAACTTGCAAAATAATGATACAAACCTTTCAAAACAATTAAATTTTGAGCAAAAAAAGGCGAACGATTAGTGTAGTGGCCCTCTAGTTTAATAAAAATGGCAAGTAAATTGTTTCACAAAGTACAAATAGCTATCCAACTAATTTTAATTTGTAGGGTTATAGCCTCCTGTGATGCATTTATTTGTGATGATGTTCAAACGCTCAGTAGATATTTTATACCAATATTTACCGCCCATCCAGAAAAATATCTTGCCATCTTTTACGATATTGACCCTTGTTTTACAATCCCGAAAGAAGAAATTACTCCAAAAATTTATTATAAGGATAAACCACCGAAATATCAAGTTAAATACACTTTGCAGCGATATGCGCAACCAAATAATATAATGTTTACAAAGTGGGACTCATCATTTATACAAGAGGCTTTGTGGTTTCATGGATTAACGTTTTACTCCCCATTCAATGCCATCATTGTGATAAGACAACGTTCAGAAAGCCAGGTGACACTCCTTTCAAAACTTATCAAAGAATTAAAGATCTATCCTGCAACAAAACTTTTAGTTTGGACATCTCCTCATAAAAAAGAACATCCAACCATTCAACTTATTTCATCTGTGAGTAAAAAATCTAACAAGTTAAACAAAGCGCTAATGGAAAACTTTTCACCATATAACTATCACAAGACACAATATTGGAATATGAAAGGCTTAAAGATCCCAGCATTAGTGTACATTCATTCTGATTATTACTTCATAAGATATTCAGATCCATACACTTGCAGAGATCTCCTTGCGCAAAAAGAGTATTCAGAATATTGCTATTCCTCCCTGATGATCACGATTACTCTCTCTGAAATACATAATGTCTCATTCCAAATTTTCAACAAGCAGGATGGAAAAATTAAGAAAGAATTTCATAATAAATACTCTAATAAACAGTATTACCAGGCACAATCCTTTGAAGCATGGACTTATGAGACTTTGCATGATAAAAGTGGTAAAATACTGGAAAGGCATATTTTTGCCCATACAGAATCCAACAGGCCAATATACTGCAAGGATAAATTTGTATTTACTTCATCAAGCTTACTCATATGGACAGCAGGTTTCAACTGGCAAGTGTGGATTGCAATTTTAACTTTATTCGTCGCAGCTCTTTTATTCCTCCCGTCTCCAACTACATTCTTTTGCAGATTATTTAATCAAATCCGGATATTTACACGACAAGGATTAACCAATATTGAAAAGTCCAACACAATCTTTTATATTTGTTTGAGTTACTTTGTCATGCTTGTAAGCAGCTTATACGAAAATCAGATAGGCGTATGAATTATTACGACTAAAGATAAATTAATTTTAGAATCGGTGAAGGACGGCTTGGAAAAAGGCTACAAAATTATGTTCTACAACAATTTTGAAACAACGCCATTGAAAATGTTTAAATTTGAATTTAATTTAACGGGAATAGCAGCCAACGTGAGTAAAAATTTACATACCTTTCCAGAAATGTCATACATGGGGGATCATTGTGAACATCTTACGAAAAATCAATTGATGTATTTTACTCAAGGTTCCATGGCTTCTAGCGATAATCAAATATGTGAAAAACTTAGCTCGAAATTCGAAGTTGAAAAAGTTTGTCGTGAAATTCCCGAAGATTACAGAGTCAGTCCTCGATTTTTCGATCTATACACAGAAAATCGATACTGGATGAGTAAGTCGATTTTAAGGATGTACGAAAATGGATTGTCGAATCAATGGAATGTTTGGGTGAATTGGCATTATGTTTTCATAAATGGACATAAGCAGCCCCAAGCTCAAAGAGATGTAGTTGCTGATGAAATTGAATACTTAAAACTTTACCCTGTATTCACAGCATGGGTGTGTCTCTGCTCATTTTCATGTTTGTGCTGTTTAGTTGAACAATTATCAGTTGTTTCAATGCATAAATTTAGTTTCGCCTGGTTGAAGCTCATAACTAGTATTGTAAATGTAACTAACCGATTAAGTGTTTTGCTACAAAATTTAAAGTGCAAGTGCAACTGTAGTTGAAGCTATTTTAGAAAAAGGTGACCTGGCAAATAAAAAAGGTATAAACGTACATGATAAGTTTATTTTAAGCTATCAATAATCTATCCAACTTATTTTAAAGCTTAAATGTTTTTATTATTAAGTTACGATATTAGCGAATTAGATTCAACATTTTCCTGTTCAAATGAATTATATTCGTACTATTATATTTGTAGAATAAAAATCCCTCTTGGAATTGAATACTATGAAAATATTCTATACATTTCCCTTAAATTTTTTATTAAAATTTATTCAGTCATATGAATACCGATACGTATTTTACTCATTATGGCTCGCTCGAAATGATTGCCGTAATATCACAAAACTCAGCATTATTAATAAAACATCACTTTATAAGTTCAATCCTAAGTTTTCCTTTAAATGAGAAAACGTAGGTCAACAAATTGGATTAATGTGCCAGCACGTCAACATAGTATCGTAACTACAAACAAGAAAGCACATACCTCAATCCAAAATTATTTAGCGAATAAACCAGAAATAAAAAATGAAAGGACATCATACAATTCTTGAGGACCATCTTCCGGTTAGCCAACCGCAATCCTTTGTCCAACCATTTGGGAAAATCAAGCCGCCATCCGAGACCAGTAAATTAAAATTATATTATAAGAAGTGGTTAAATATTTTTTTATTTCCTTACAATTCTGGTGGTATTTGGAACGTAAATACCAGTTCCTAAATTTGGACCTGACCTAATTTTGAGCGCCTTTTTACCAAATTCTACTATCAATTGATATTTTTGTATGCTGTCCACATTTTCAACTTTATAAATTTTCATAGACATTATAACATATTTTTCCAAGTCCACTATCATGTTTGTATTACTGAGCGTGAAGTTTTGCTGAATGACAATTTTTTGGACGAAATATATTTGTTTAATTATTTTTAAAATTTTAAAAAAAAGCATATCAAAGCTGTTATCTGTACCTTTGTCATCATTTGACATTTGGGTGTTGACGTTGTATAGGCCACGCTAACTAGCACGATAAGTGTTAACAATAATATCATTGTAACTTTTTGAAAAGAGTTTGAAAAAACGAATAATATTCTGAACTCAAGGCAAGACTATGCAGGATGCAGAAATTGAGATGGAAAAAAATCAAATAAATTGCCTTTCGTAAAACTATATTGCTTAAGTTTAATAGCGTCAATGCAATGCCAATTTGATAGAAAGCAGGATAGCCAATCAAGCGGATGCTGTGGTTATCTTTCGGAATATATGTGTGGCAGAAGGGTCATGTAAGACCTGACAGTGGCATCGAAGAGCGTCTGATATTACAGAGTACTTACTTCTAAATTACACAAAAACAAGGATATAGCTAGGAAAGCCTAAAATGCCCGAACCTTATGAGAACTTAATGGGGCTAGTTAGAAACACTTATTTGATTAAAGTTTTTAACTTTTTTGGACCTGTTTCCTCAATTTATTCCAAATATGTGCAATCTATAAAAGTCCATACAAATTGAATATTGGAAGCATGACTCGTGGAGCTCTTGGATACCTTATTATGTGTGAATGGGCAATGTTGCTAACAAGTACAACTCAATAGGATACCAGCAAATCACACAGTACAATTTGGCATGTTTAGCGAGTAGGCTTTGGGTTAGGGGGTCGATTTCCCCAAAACTAACACCCAAATCCATAGCCACAAATTAACAAAAAAAAATTCTGGTTCGAGTGGTGAACTGCTAATCGCTCAATTTTTACTTGAATACCTTGGAAAACATTTAGGGTAAAC
>JAHZNA010004229.1:0-18147 GCA_027743935.1 Sinodicranocentrus sp. ZH6
CAATTTTTCAACGGATTCGTATTCCTCGCATTAATCTTCACCTGTATACAAATTTTCAGCCAAAAAGCTTTTATGTGGCCTAACGACACCTCAGGTCCAAAACGTCTGGGTTCAACAACGTAGTATACTAGTAGTGTATTAAGGAATGGACTTTGACACACACACACACAGTGATTTACTTTCAGTTTCACGGGGGCGTACTTTTAATCAGATTTGAGCCCTTCGGCCTAACTAACTTCCCTTTTAATTGTTTATTCCATACAAGATGAGATCTATGATAGTGTGTAGTATAAGTGGAAAAGACTATCCGCATAAATTTACTTTCACTCATGTTCATCTCATGTTCAAAGACAAAGTTACAAAGGTAGGATGGGAAAGTATGGGAAAGTTTGTGGAAACTATAGAATGCTGCAAGTCAGGCTAAAATTTGAAAGAGTTAAATTTTGTAAGGCTTCGTTTATCATGAGCTAGATACGCTGACGCAGTAAGCACAGTGTTCAACAAGATAATAATCCATTTGCTAAATCCCGGATGTAATTTTACAGTTTTCATACGCTTATCCATGTAATATCCGTCAATTGTCCTACTTGCAATTACAATTCCCATTCTGGATTTTAATTGTTCATTCGTAGTCAACGGAGATTGGAAGTACTGACGTACAAACTGACATGACATTGTTCTTCTCCTGTAATAATTATCTTCTCAATCGCATGTAGCTCATCATTAAAACTTTTCCCATCCTTACCTCACATCGGAAATTTGAATGTTTTTCGGAAATGGTAATAATCTCGGAAATGGAGCAAATGTAATTGAAGTAAGTTGGATTTGAGCCTTGACATATGAAATGAAAGTATGACTACATACATATTATAATTATGACTACACAATCTAACAATAAATGATTTTTTTCTCACACTCTCCATCAAGAACAACGTAACACAAGGAATTCAATTGTCCAGCATCTCATTTTATGGCTTGGCCACACGCACCGCAAAATAACTAAAATTGACACGTCATTCCCATCATGAATCTCATCATTTTTTGCATGAATTTGAGAGGCGTGTACTCAACAAAATGGTTTGTCAAAATTCCGACGCTTGTGTCCTCACTTGTCATTCCATGCAAATACATAAATCCTTTCTAATGGAAAGTAAAGAGGAAATGAGTGAAAACTTTAAAAGCATCAGAACTTTACTGGACGCACCAACAGATCGCGGCGAGATCTCTCTCTCTCTCTCTTCATATCATTGACATCAGCTGTGTAATACGAAGGAAGAGTGGAGCATGATGCCGGAGTAGTTGGGAAAAGTACACAAGTATTAAAGTAAAGTAAACACCAGGGAAAAAATACAACACGCAAACGAAACCAGAACGGCTTGTCCCTCTACATTTTTCACACCGCAAGTTCCTGTCCTAAAAGTTGTAGCCAATGCTGTAAGCAATTTCCCGTCTTAACTACATAATCCGCTCTTTTAATAGTCTCCTTAGAGCTTCTCTTCTCAGCAAAATTACAGCATTTTTCCACAAAAAGGAAATGGAAAATATAATGGTAGCCGTCTCTCTTTTTTTTCTCTCTCGCTCTCTTTGCAAGAGAAACTCATCGTCAGTTGGATTTTCTCTCTCTCTTTTTCCCATTCTAACGTAACTTCATGACTAGACTACTTGAGGAGGCGACAATATGTAAATGTTATCATCATATGTAAACATTTTAGCATTCAAAATACTCTCAATTTTTCCCCGAAAAAAATACTCTCCTTTAGATGACGACACTCTCGTCATTCATCCAATTCCTTGAGTCGTATTATTAAATTCAGTATTCATTTACGTTTAGTAGTTTTTGGATTAGGGAAATTTCCTCATTTTGCGTTCCATCTTCTCTCTCTCCCTCTTCCCGCATCCTCTTTCGCCAAAGCTGGCTGAGAAAGAAGCGAACCAAAATAAAAACTGCAAATCATATACGCAATAATGAGATATATCATAGGAAAAGGAGGAAACTTTATTTTCCTCCTCTCTCAGTTTCTGTCTTGATCCATTTACATTTGCTCGCATATCATGAGAACCTCTCTCTTAACTGATATCTTGTAGCATGTTTCTCCTCTCCATTTTCCACCAAGCAAGATGAGAAAAGGTAATACTGACTCGTTAGAACTTTTAGCATCATCTCGTGTTCACAATCTGACTACATGGATGGCACGAGATAGCTCCAATATACATATATATGATTAAAAAACCACTCACCGAACTTCACTCCTAAGCATATTACCAAAGTGAAGAAGTTCTTTTGCTTCTTGCAACCATTGCACATTCTAAAATACATGTTCCCTTCTTGCCCCTCTTATTCCCATGAAGCTCACATGAAAAGAGGAGAATTACACGTCCTGTGTTCATAAAACAGAGCACTGTGGTTATATATTTATCAAGACGAGAAAAAATATATAGGTATTTTATACGGGGATTTTTACCAGTCCAACTAAACTATATCGAGGTGTTCGCTTTTGTCAATACCACTTTTAGTGGACTACCATTCTCACACTTTGAACAAAGTATGAGAGGAATATATACATATGTATGTACATGTTTTTCGATATTCAGTCCCATTCTCAATTTCTCTTTTTTTGCTCTTGTGAGTTTCCATATCAGCAATACACGACCAAAAAAAGTTCCTCGTCGTACGTTCCCTTCCACTCTTTCATTTAGTTTTCAGTGAGCAACATATAAACCATTTAACATGACCATGGCAGGAGGACAGAACAGGGAAGGCTTTAAAACGTAGAGAACATGCAGGATAATAATGGAGAGATGGACAGACAGACGGAAAAGGAGATGATGATAAAATGGGTATATGCTTTTTCCCATGATAGGGATTGTGTGGTTTATCGTGTGTTTGCTCAAGTTTTAAGCTCTTCTCTCTCTCTGATCGTGGTTGTCGTGTAGTCGTGTACTGGTGAGTATTTCGTAATAGATGTAAACTCATAGGAAGGCATACACTGCACTGCTTTAACGATTTCGTATATAGCCAGTTGTACAAATCATAATATTATCATCATCAGCCAGCGACCAAAGAGTAACATCATCAGGAGAGCAAGCAGTATTTTTTCATAGTCACTGTTCTAATAGAGAATAGCAGTGTGTAACCTCAGAAATTGCACTGCACACACACTCTCTCTATATCACATTTTACTACTTCTTTTTACCATGCATCCTCACACAACCTTCTAACATCTAAACTCTCTTACCAAATAAAGATTCATAAAAACTGGCTATATTCTCGTCATCATGATGTACATCAATAACAGAATGCATGTATGGACCAAATAACAACTGATTGACGGCTATCCTTCATTTTTTTCGAAAATTTCCCAACGGGAAGGAAACGTGAAGGGGAGTGATAGGAGTGTGAATGGAAATTCCAGGTGGCTGCTGAAATTACTGGTGAAGTGGAAAGTTTGTGCTTCCGTTAGTAGTGTTTGTTGTAAATTTTTTTCTTCAGTTTAGCTGTTGGAATAGTTATTTTAGCCCTTTCCCTGGCTTTTTTTGTAGAGCTGATTTTGTTCCTCCGTAGACTGCCATATAATCTAATATTTTTAAACAAATATATTTTTGACGTTAGAGGAGTCAACTAGGCTTCATTTTTAAAATAACAGCATTCGAAATGAAATCGCTAAGTCAACGGTGAAAGCAATAATTTGGTCAAAATGACGAACACAATGTGTGCCCGTGCTGTGTTAACGTGTCGCCCTAACTCTCATCCTTTCCAGGTACACTTTTTTTGTATAGTCTATATTCCACAATATCCCTTTTAAATGCCTTTTTTACACATGTAAACGAACACTTTTATCCCTTCAGACATGAGCAAATAAATAAATAAATCCCTTATTATTTCCAGGATCGGACACTCCCGTTAGATCAACCAATTAAAATTGGAAGATCAGTCGCACGTGCACGGCCGAGCCCTAATAATGCCATATTTGATTGTAAAGTCCTCTCGCGAAACCATGCCCTCCTGTGGTACGAGACTGAAAATGGCAAGGTTAGTTTAACACTGATTCACTCACGTCAAAAAAATAAGTAAACAAATCGTCCGACATCGGATATACAGTCATGTATGATTGTCACAAGTCACTACACAGAAGTTATGTCGACTGCGTACTTGCTGTACTAAATACTTCCTGTATTTCGTCACTCACTACACACTTATATTCAACAATATCGTCACACACAACAGTGCTCCCTGTCGACAGGACAGAATGCTCGTCATTTGTATTACCCTAATATATACATACATATTTGTATCTTTTGCAAGTCCGTCCCTTGACCAAATTCAGTAACTTTCCTCTGTATTTTTCCTATTCGGTCCGCCGGTGGTAGAAATACATTGGCGATGGTCAATCTGTGGGGATGCAGTGTTGAGATTTACTCAAGTGAAAAGGAAACGTGTATTTGGGCGATTTCTCATGTTTGAGCTGCCAGGATTGTTATTGTGTTTACAAAAATTAATAGTTTTCGTGTTTCAATAAGTGGAACAAGAATTATTAGCTGTGTGGAGCTGGAATTAAACTATCTAGTTACTTACAATTAGTTACCAGATATTTTGTTCATTTCCGTCCTTGTTTTCATTTTAAATAGTCAAAGTCAACCAGAGTGGTGTTGGAATATTGATCATTTGGAAGTTGGCACTTGTTGGCAATTTGTTAATGATTGTATTGGTTACTCCAATAACCTGCCTGGACGATAACGTTATCTAAGTTTGAGAAGTTATCATTCACAGGAAAGAGTTATTTAGTTACAGGTGACAGGCATATTTTTAGTGTATTACAAATTAATTGTTTGTGTGCTGAATGATTACAGCTGATTGACTCTACTTATTTTAAAAAATACCGTTAACCGTTAAGGAGGAGGAAGTACACGAGAGAGAAGAGTGGTTAGATTGGAGTGGACAAATGGAGAGAAAATTGTGTATTGATTTTAATTTTGATATGATTTTCAGTGACCCACGGATGTATCATAGCTAATGTTCAGCTTTTCCTGCCGGATGGGAAAGAAGCTAAAGCAAGGTGAGTATTGTGATAGCCAAGTGTCACCTTTGTATTTTATGAATTTTAATGTATCGAGTTGACATTTTTGGACTTTAACTATGTCTGGTTTTTAATATTTGCATATCAGCTCATCGACCATTGTTCCTGAGAAAGCCACCAGCACCCCTGTTCAAGACATATATCTACTCAATCAGTATCTCAAGGTGCGAAATATTCCGATATCCGACATCTAACAACTAACAACAGTGTCTAAAATTCAATTCAGCTATGCTATAATTATCATTTTTTAAATTATGGTAATGCAGGAAGCCATGTTACGAGAGCAGGTGCTAGAAAATAAATTGGCAATTATGACAAAGCATTTGGCAGGCACCAAAGAGTTTATGGAACAAAATTGGAAAGCTTTAATTGAAGAAGACAGATTATTAACGCGAGTAGATATTCTTGAAAGACAATTACAAGCTTCTCATAAGGTAAACTACGAATAACATTTGACTGTTCGTTGCTCACAAGTTGAATCCTTTTATGAGCAAGAGAATAACAAGTTAAATGTTTAAATGCAGAGTATGACAGAGGATAAACTAAGGGAAGAAGTTATCCAACTGCTTCAAGACAAGGAAAAGTATCAAAACATAGCAAAGGATGCCCTACGCAAAGCCATGCACGACAAAGTAGAAGTATCGAAAAAGTTTAAGGATACGGAAAGGTAATTTCAAGTTACATGCTATTTTAAAATTTCACCCCAATACCTTCCAGATTTTATAGTTGGTTTCTAATTTATACTGAATCGATTATTGGTGTACAGGAGCTTGCAAGAACTGGAGAGCCAAAAGGTTTTGTTGGATGAAATGTGCGAGAGGAATTTTAAAGAGCTGAAAGAGTTAGCTGAAAAATATGAGCAAGCAGAAGAAAACAAAAAAGATTTAACAGAAGAGATGAATCTCTCGTCACAGAAGTACAAAGATGAGTTAGAAAGTTTAAATCTCAGAATTAAGGAAAAGGAGGACGCTCTCAGGGAAAAGAAACTGCTAATTGAAGATTTAGTTACTAAAATGGATTCAAAAATCGCAAAAAGTATTCTTTTCGCACATAACGAGGATGCAGCCGCTTTATTACCGCCTAAAGACGCATTTATTAATGAGTCCTCCGAATCGAATGACTCCGAACGTAGAGATCAAGATCTTAATGACAACAAACTAAGAAACGAAGGTGAGCGAAAGCTTGGCTTTTTTATCTTGCGCAAACCGGCATCCGGCATTCACTAATGTCTATCTGTCGTTATTTACCTATTTAGGTGATTTAGAAAAGCTGAAGTGTCTGTTGAAAAATTCTGAATCTGAGAAGAAAGAAATCCTTGCTAAACTAAGTCAACTGCTGAGTAAGTACCAGAAATCGGGCATAAGATGGTTAAAGGTTGATACTCAAATGTTTTATTTAAAAAAATCTAAATCCTGTATAGGTTTATTTGAAGATCTGAAAGCCGTGTCAAATAAAGTACAAGTCTCCGAATACGTCGCCGAACTAATTGGAAAATTAGATGTCGAGATCAAACAAATCAAAAATTATATTCAAGGGGATGATTCTGTCAAGAACTCGTACATAAATGAAGAAGTACGCTGACATTAAGCCTGTTATAATACATAGCTTTGTGTAGTATAAGCCAATATACTGTAGCTATAACTATTGTTGTAATTTTTTGTTTCGTAGGTCAGCCCAAGCGTGGAAAAAGACAAGAAAGAAAATCACATTGGCAGTGGGGACGATTTAAGCTCACTTGAAAGTAATTGGCAAATAGGTGTTGCTTGTATTTTTTATTTGCATGTAGAACTAGTTGGGTAGTTTATGAATAATGTATTTGCGTATTCTGTAAAGCTGTAGTTTGGAATGGATAGTGGGATCCGGCTAATAGTCGATCCTTCCAATTATGCGCATGGTTTAAAAGGATTTTATTTGTATTGCCTAGTTAAGCAATAACAAGAGGACGTTGCCCCTCCGTAAAGTTTGGTTTTTATTAGCATGGCGTGGTGACTGTAGAAAATATCTAGGACTGCATTCAAACAGCTTTATAGAATCAGCTTTTGATTTGTTTTATTTTGGTTCCCCATTCACTATTATGCAGAGACTTTGAGAATGATTTTTGCTTCGGATATTGGGTTTTGCACTTGTAAACTGGTGATATTGAAAGGTTTGATTTTGATCTAATTCTAACTGTTGAGTGCTGTGTGAGGCTTAGTGTTGAGCATGTTCAAAGCTCAAGGCAATTGTATGGTGCATTAATTTCATTTTATGTTCTCTCTCTGTCCCTTTTTGCTTGCGTGCAACTTTGGTTTGGGGCTGTTGCCGTTGTGCTTTGTGAGCAAATGGCTATTTAGAAGTTGTGTAATCAATTTAAACGCCTTTTGGAATGCTTCATTAAAATTTAATTTCGTATCCTGTCCGTACAGAATTGCTTGAAGAATCAAGGCAAACTGTCAAATCCCTGCAGAATGATCATCTTCTGACTGAACAAGAAAATGAAGAATTGCAGAGAAAAGTTCAAGACTACACTTTCGAACTTAGGGTAATCTACATAGAAATTTGCTTGTGTGGATACATATCATGCATGGATGATTGAACTTTTGACATGAGTGAATGTTTTATTGAACTTTAGAATTATATGGGTAAAGTGGAGGACTTAGCTGATAGAAATACGCAACTGTCAGCAGCTAGGGATAAGTGGGAAGAAGAAGCAGAACTTCTGAGAAAGCTGAATATGGAAATAGAAGAGAAGCTAAGTGCACATGAGGAAATGATTTGTCAGAAGGATCAGGAATTAAAGAAGCTTCAAGGTTTGTGGCTATTTTCTCGCCTGTTTCATCTGTATTCAGTCAGGTTGTATAATTACCAGTAGCGTTTCTCTTTACAGGGGAACCACCTTTTCAATTGATTACACCAAGTGCAGAAGATTCAAATAGTGCCCTTAAAGAAACCACATCTGATCAGCCTGCTGTTGCCGAGTTTGCAAGTCAAACTGCCGAACAGACACAGTTGCCTATTTCTGTTTCACCGTCGAGTCAAAATAACACAATTATTAAAACCCCTAGTTTACCGTATGCAATTTATTATTATTATCACGAAAATAATTTAATTACACTTTTTAAATTAATGAAAATACTCGCGTAATGTTTTTTATAAGCATAATATCTTTATTGATAGGCCTAAAAGTAGCAAATTACCAGTGAATCTTCGATTGAGTTATGCTTTCACGGAGTCCAGCATTGGTGTCGATGTAGGAAGTCCAGCAGTTAACGGTTTACATTCTAGGGTCAGTTTGCGAGTATGGTTAACTAGAGTGTAGAGTGTGCGAAAATTATATTAATTTGACTCTTTTATATTTCCTATTTTAATGCTGCAGATGATCGAGCTTGAAGAGGAGTTAGCTGTGTATAAAGATCGGTATAATGAATGCTCGAGTAATTGTACGAATCTTTCACGAAAATTTGCCGAATTAAGTGAAGAACACCAAAGCCTACTAAGTCAGTCGAAATCGGTATGTTATTCATTGACCGGCTCCCTGCTTGTCAAGACTCTTCTCATTATCAATTTACAATGAAAAATCAAAATGAAAAATCATCCGAATACCTTTGTAGTAGAAAGAAGCAAATTTCTCTAGAGCAAAGCTTTGTCTGTATCGACTTTCTGATAAAGTAGACGTCGCATGAAATATTTTATAATTTTGCCTGTTAAATAGTATTTGACTGTATATTTATAGTCGTGAATGTCAACATCTAAATGTTTTAAAGTAGATTTTTGAATTAGACGTATCTTCTACTAATTCTCTTTTTCGAGACTTATAGACTGTTAGTATTTGGAATGCGTTTTTAATATGTAATGGTCTGATTTCATTTCTTATCCATTTATTTTAAACAGGTGAACCTTCTAGTTGTAATCCCAGTAATTATACTCCTTTTGGCGATTCTAATAGCGCTGCGCCCGTCATCTTGAGTGGATCGTTCTCACTTCAGTGCCTTGGCGTTGGCTTCTTCATCTGCCTTCCGTCTTTTTTCAGTTTTTAGTCTCAATGAAATGTCTTGAATTTTCCTTTTGGTTTGCATTCGCAACCTGTCTGGTGGCTATATTATGTATTGATAGTAAATTATGTTAAACGTAAAATAATCTACATATCAGTCAGTGGTGGCTAACTAATTTTATCAGTCATTGAGTTGTTTTTTTATTTTATTTTGCTGCTGTTACTGTTTTCGTGGCTGTAGCTGTAGTTTTGTAAACAGTCTAAAAAGTCTCTCTTCATTTTGAGCAACTGAACGAGCATATAATTGATCCCGTATGATACATAAAGTATTGAAGTAAATCTGCTGCATGAATTTGCAGGTATTCTATATTTGTTCACTTCCTGTACTCATCTTTCTGTTTGCCATCGTATTGGAGTTTTATCCCACATTATCAGTGTTAACGGCAACTCAGGAGTAGGAAACAAAATAGTCGTCCTCAGCAATTCATGGTTGTCTTCACCGATATCAATGTCGCCAGAACCAGAAAAAAGTATTTGTGATGCAGGGAGTCCACGTCATGCATCCTGCAATCTGCAACCTACTTGCTCATACTTGATGACACAGCAAATAATTGTAACTTTATCTATGCATTTTCGGGAGAGAATATTTAGTATCAAGTGTGAACTACCTATGCAATTTTTATGACATAATATGGGCAATGGGCATTATATACACAAATATCCCATACGAATGTGTCCATTACCCGCTACTCTTAAATCAGGATAATATTTTCTATTTTCCTCACGTACATGGTCCCAAGATTGACCTGTTTCTGTTTAGATGAAACGACAGCACACAAACAAAGCAAATATAATATGGTGTGTAAAAAATAATTGTTACCAAGCAGTTTTAGAGCAAATCAATGTCTTCACTAGGAGCTATATTATTGGATGCTGCAGATAAAGTAAAACTTAAAATCTTTATTCTAGCCTACTTAGCTAATTCAGTTTTCAAAGTGACGCTATCCTTATAAAGTCAGAAATTGAAAACTATACAAAAATCTTTACTGAATGAAAAGCAACGAAGAACGTACATAATTAGTAATTACCATGACTTGTTGAGACTCACCATATAATATCGGACACTCATCTCATCCTTTCTAGAAAAGAAATATTGAAAGCAAATATTTTTCTGTACATAACATACCACTATTTAGCCAACAACAAATCAACGAAGCGTCAGCAGAAAGTAGTCTTTTTTTCCATTGATGGCCTTTTGATAAACTCATTTTTTCATCTGCGCAGTTTGCAAAAAAAATTCTCATCATACTGAAACCAGCAGTCGACCTACTATCATATAATGAATTAGATTCGGAGTTATTTTCTTCCTTCAGTTCCCTTTTCAACTTTTTCTACAGGAATTATGTGTGAAAATCATTTTGCAGTCAGGATTTCATATATCTGTGTGTAATTTATTGTTGTTGATGTTGACCATGTGTAATTTAGAATGTGAGTATACCGATGTGTTTTAATTTCTTTTTTTCCATGTAACGGGCACACAAGTAAAAAGTATAATATGTGTAGACGGAAAATATGTAAAGATCTCTAGAGCCTGTTTTAGATATTTGTTGCATCCATTGTCTTTACATGTTATGTGATACTTAAGTGTTTTTTCAGTTCCTTCTTCTTACTGCGCGCTCGTAGTTGTCCACCTAATGCTGTTCAATACTGATTTTTAAAGCAGTTTCATAACTGACCAATATCGTATGAGTGTATTTTGTATCGTGTTGTTATTAATTTTTTTAAATATTGACAAGCAATGTAGCTCGCTCTTAAAAAATAAAAAAATGTGATGTTTTAAACTACTGTAGACTCATTGCTAATTATAAATGCATACACAATGTTATTATGTCGTATTCATTGAAAAGATAAAAGGTTCAATGCAACGTGATGAAACTAATAAATAACGTTATCTGCGAAAAATGTGAAAGCATCACTAACCATTTCATGTGTTATGGTTTCATTTATAATCGGTAATTATCCAGATTTTTCACCAGATCAAGAAGGAATTAAAAGTGAAAGCATTAAATTTTGGTTCGTACAAAGGAGACTTCTTTTTTAATTAAACTATAAACGCACAGATGGCGTCTGAATTCACTCTGCTTTTTTAATAGTCTAAATGGAAAGTCGTTTTCTCTTTGCTGTGCATTTCACAGCACAAACACAGTATGGAGTCTTTACAATTCTCAACGGTAATGACAAGATTCGTTCTCAAAATCTACTTATTCCTCCAACGCATGTAGTGCGCTTGAAATAATGAAAATCTCATTTTCATTAACAAATTAAACTTCCTTCTCTCGCCGTTCGAATAAACGTGAAAGTAAATTTTTTAAATTGAATTAACTCTCAAGTGCCCTAAAGTTGGCTCAGCAGGAATCTTGATGATTCAATTTTGGGCTCTGCATTAAGCCATTCATGCATGCTAATCATATCATCCTTTATCAAAGTTTAACACAGGGTGAATGATTCGTTCAAATCTTAACTCTGTGATACAGGAATCCAAAGGAAAATCAAGTTAGTCCAAGGAAATATAATAATGAGAAAAAAGTTGCGTATGGCCTCTTGTGCAACTCTTTAGTTTTGATTTTTTTTGCATTTCAAAACTTTCCCATGCTCTCTGGGGTGTGTGTTTGATGTTCTCAACCAAAGTTACATGAAGAGGATGTAATACATGATGAGCAATCATTTTTTCCAGGAAAGCATCCCATCAGCAAATTATGACTGTTATCTCTCCAGATGAATTCATAATATCTTAAGGGGAAATGTAAACATTGCTTGGTGTTCTCTAAAGTTCTCATCATCCCACCTCACTGCACCTCGGCATATATTTCCTTTATTCATAATCGAATTAACTGTATTATCTCCTCTACAAAAACTCCATTCCTGAATACATATAATATTTCATAATTATACATATTGCATGCATACTGTTCTTTACAAATCTTATTGTTAGTTAAGCTACTAGTTTTAATTCTGGATTTTATATATTTAATCACTCATTCGTATCGTAGCCCATTGGATGTGAGTTTTATCATGTCACTCTGCAATTGTTATGAATGGAAGGAAAATTCATTCCATGCATGTTATTGCCCCAAGAAAATTCTCCTGAAGATCATTATTGTACAATGTACCATTTCATCTCGAAAGGGAGAGAGGAACAGCGAAACAGCAATCTGCGGCTTTGTCGTCGTCCTGTGACGGATTAACTAGATCAGTCGTGGCATGTAGGGGCAATATGGCATTTCGGTTTCATCCGTAGTATTTCATTTCATGCAGGAAGCTCAGGTATTCCCATGTTGCCTCGGTGGCTAATATCTCCCTTGCATACTATTTTCTCCGGAGTATCCAGGCGGTTGGATTTTATACGAATTATATATGTTAAACAAATTTCACCCTTTGGTTTGATGATACAAGATAGTTTTAAACTAATGGACAAAACAAATGGTTATTTGGACGGAGGTGGCTACAACACGCATTTTACTTTTGAAAACTGCCGTTTCTTTAAAGGCTTGGCTACGCAAGTAAGAATAGCATAGTGGATAGTGAAATACATATTATACTTGAGCACATTTACTCATTTTAAAAACTAACATATATTCCTAACATATTCCTCTTTATACCACATTTGCACATTTGTCTGCTCCAAATTTTCTCAAGATTTATTTAGCAAACACTCTTTTATTAAGAAGCCGGGAGGAATTAAAGCAACGGTTTGCAAGGACATAGCTCAATATTCATAATTTAAGGAGAGAAACTTCTCATTCCATCTGAAAGTTATGAAACTCTCAAAGCAAAACTTTACTTGGTCGTAATGTGCATTTTATACATTTATCCACCTTTGACATTCCTCATCCCGTTAGCATTTGTTATGATATAAGTTTCAAGCAAGGTTTCCTTTTTCACCCAGCCTGGCTCTTCTAATCTACTTAATAGTATCATTCTGTCCTCTCTCCCTCCCTCTACATCTCTATTTGGATGTCGCTGGTCTTCTGAAATCTGTAGTAGTGTTGGGAGTAGTAATAGCATGTGACACTTTTCACTTTTTCCTGTTAGCCGACTCCCTTAATACTTTACAACTCGTCAGTTGCGTCAAGGCTGAGCCTGCCTAAAAGTACCCTATTCCACCTCTAACAGTTCCAATACGGACTCCTTACAGAGCTTGTCGTTGGATTTAGTAAATTTAATAATAAAAATCATTGTGTTAGATTCATGGTTTCTGAAACTAGTTTCCCTGCTCCCTCCTCTTCCTTCTGTCAAATATTATGCTGTACTGTGGCTGGGACAAGCAACTCTTAGGTTTCATTCCCTAACTCGTCTACGTAAATACAAGTTTTATGAAATACTACCGCCCGCTAAAATCTACGGAAAGACTGTCTACACATTGAATTTTCATACTTTGCTGATAAGAAAAAACCTTTCCCGAGACTACTCCATTCTTTCCCTCCCTATTTACGATAAGTTTCTTTTCAGTTTCCCTTACTCGATGTGATGTAAGCTCTTTTTTTCTTTACTCCTCCACCCAAACCGTGCGTGATACAACTGTTAGGAGAGAATGAGTGCAGACACAATATCCGTTCCTCACCAACTCTCACCACTACTCAACATAAACTTAGAAAGAGAAACTGTGTTTCAGGTCCGTTCATCGTCTCTCCGTTGCTCGGGAAATTTTCATAGAGATGCATGTGAGATCCATACTTGGAAGGCAGTGCAACGAGTACATCTTCTCCGTGTTCCGAATTCTATTCTTAGTTTCACATTCGGTCATTGTCGACACTGAAAAGCCAGTTAATTCAGGGTGACTCAGTTGGAAGAAAAAGTGTAGTGTTGTTGGTAGTAGTCGTAGTAGTCGTAGTAGTAGTTGTAGTAATCTACCAGTAATAATATAACCATTATAGTATACCGGCAAAGAGAAAAAAACTGACAGTGCACTCTGGCTCTGTCGGTTTTCTCTAAAATACGATAATACACTAGCATTCCCGTTATCATTTCTTCTTTTCTTACTGCCACTGACTGTTTGGAGGGAGACTTGGGAGAGAGACAAGAGAGAAGCGTAAATACTAAACTTGCATCGCCCCCGATCAACCTCTACTCATAATATGATCCCATCTATTTTGTGTATTACATTGTAGCCAATTCTCACAATATATAGAAATAAGAGTGGTGCGTGGATGTAATTTGGTGGGGGAAAGGATTTTTTTTCGTCGTTTCATCTTCTTTCAAAATATATTGGGATTGATCTTGTGAATAACAAAGTTTAGAGAACTGTTATCGAGCACACACACTTGAAGTTAGTTACACATACTCATATGATTCAGAGATGATGATGATGCAAAAATGTGAGTATATCTATCCTAGTCGCTGCAACTGTTAAAGTTGTCACCCACTTATTTTCCTTTCCCATCATCATCCTCCTCATAATGCTCAGTTATCCCTCATCGTTGGATCTTCTAGGGAGGAAAATAAAAAGGCAAAGAACCTCTTAAATGCTCGAAAAAGGTGGTGGGTTCCCACTACTTGTATTTTATCCAAAACTTTTATCCTCCTCCAAAACCCTCTTTAGCGGATGAGAAAGACTAGCTTGCAAAACAAACATTCACTTTGACATGTTGTTTTTCAGCAGAGAAATAAATGTGATCCGAGGGGCTGCACGATTTTCGTAATATTTTATTTTTTTCTCTAAAATAAAATATTCCTGGCTGATGGAACATTACAGAAGGAGGCAACTTGCTGAAATTTTACGAGATCAAGTCTCGCAGATATGGAAGGAGGCAAAGTGGTATCGTAATGGTGTTGAGGTTTCGTTCACTTGATTTTCTTGCCGAACGCTAAAAACTATAGTATTTTTTTTACCATGGGTCGTTTATATTCTCATAGTTTTTCTACCTCCTCCTCCACTTTTTACAAATTCCATAGTACATGTGTGCATAGGAAGTAGTGGAAGTAGAGTGAGCAGCAGCGTGCTACTTGGAAAAAGACAAAAAAACTTAAGCACTCTTTTGCACACGAGATGTAAGATTCTCCAGAAGCCCAGAAGCATGTGAGTGGAACAGAGAAAGGATGGGATGCATAAAGGAAGCATAAAAACGGGAGAAAAAGGGAAAAATGTATCACAAACTAATATGATGCTGACATAGATATATGTATATTGTACACATGTGATGCTCTCTTTTTCTGTCCTAGTCCGCAAGTCGTAATATCATATCAACATGGGAATATTATTCTGTGAAAGCATTTCCTTTTTCTCCATCTTCCCCCTCCAATTGTGAACCTCATCCATCCTTGCTTCACTGTCTCCAGAGTTTGGTGCTTATAAAATGTGACTGTGTTTGTATGTGTGTGTGGTGGGGCAACTGTAAAGGTTTCAACAACGAGTAGTACTCCATCGTCAATGCTAATGGTGGTAGTCAGTTGTGCACGAGTTGTGTGTGAGCGTTGAGCACGGAGCCAGCTTCATACATCTAAAGATGCATATTATGACATGAATCAGGAGACTTGAGCCAGCAGTTTCATCCATGTACTCTGAGGTCTCGGAGTGGAGGAAAGACACACGGCTTCCAAGCACACACCATTTCTCGGGCTCATCTCTTTTTTATCTATGCTTCTTTCCCTGCCTGCTTGTCTGTTCTCACTGACTCTCTCACAGCCTTGTTCTCTCTTTTCCCATCTTCACTTTTACCTTCTTGCACAAAAGTGTTCGCATGGATGGAGGCAGCCACGTTACTCTTCCTATTCCTAGTTAACTAAGAATCCTTTTTGAATTTCATCATTTCTCGTTTTGTGGTTCTCCCGAGCTGTGTTCTGTATGTCACCTCATTTGCATACAAGTCAAGATACACATAATACGCAAGTTGCAAGTTGACTTGCGGTTTTTTTTCAACACCAAATTTCCTCGCCTCCTGATAAACCCCGTCTACGGAGGGGAGAGAGAAACGAGGAAAATCAGCTGAAGTGTCGCTCCGTCGACTTGGAATCGTTAGCTTTGTACTCTGAGTCAGTCGGCTCTCATCTCTTCTAGTGTAACTTGGTGTTGGTGACCGTGATCAGTTAATATTTGGGTGAAGATTCTTTCATGCTATAGCTGCTGGTGAAATTCAAGACAATTCCTCTGCACTTCCCATCATGTACATTACCATGTGGTGGACAGAGTGGACAGCGTGGAATCCTGTTTTGTGTCCTCGCTAAGTGACCGTGTACAAATCAGAGATTGTGGTCATGTGTATTCTACCGAAAACCTCTGCCAGTTAGCGATTTCACCGCAGAGACTTGGCTGTTTACTCAAGGTTAATAAAACCATTTGCTTTTATTTTTCACTAGAGAAAAATACCCAGGATTCTAGCATTCTCTATAGGTTGGCATGTGTTGTCTTTAAAAACTCATAATGGCAAGAGCAGCATGGAGTCTTTTCAAAAGAGAAAAAAAAAGTTGTTGATTAACTCAAAGATGACAGTTTTTGAGAGAAAATACAAGTGTGAAAAAAGGAGCTCGTGAAATTAAAATTCTCAAAACCCCCTTTCCTTCCCCTCTTGCTATTTCTTTAACCCAGCGCTAATTTGATTTTATCTATCTAATTACATCGTTTTTCCCATTATCTTATATTGTAGCAAAGGAATTGTAAGTTGGCTCTCTTCACGCACACTTTTATTCATCTCCCATTTCAAAATCAATGTCGGCATTTTAAAAAAATCTTTCCCTTTCACCATAAAAAGAAGCCGAGATACGGGCTATTTTGGCTTTCCACACATTTCTTTACAGACAATGCGTTGTTTTTACATTGTATGACAAGTTATTTCCCATTTTGCATGGAACAACTCTCTCAGCTTCCCCTTTCCATATGAAACTCCTTTCTGCTACTGATGCTGGTTTGGGCAACTGTGTTTTTTCACCTCTTCTCCAAACTCCTCTCAACTGTCATACATTTATCTTGTTCTGTTTTGTGATTAAGATATCCTGCTGCTATCCACTCGCGAATATTACCTCACACTTACATTCATTCGCTTACTAAACTCACTTAAGTTAGTTAAGAGGAGTTGTGTGCTCATTCAACAACAAAAATCCACTTATTCCACATGTTTAACAAGTCTCTCCCTCTTTCTGGCAAGGAATATCTTGCTCACCTCTTACATGCAGAATGCTCATTACCCACATAATATTATTTACCACACTTTGTATTGCATTGTTCACGAGGAAAATAATATGCTTTCTACATTATAATATAAGAAACGTCTCAGTCTCTCACCGCAAACACACATATTTGAAAAGTGAGTAAACCAGAAAGAGAGATGAGATCTGAGATGAATCAGCAGGCAAGCACACATCTTTAGTTACAATCACACGCCATCAAGCTTATCCATAAAGGAGCATGTCCTGATATGCGTGCATAGGAAATAGGTGACTTATGCATGTTGACTTGTAGAAACAGATGAAAATATTATATTTATGTAGCTCTCCAATCCTCATTCCCTTTTTAGCACGTGCATTCATGATTATTACCATTAGTCAAGAGAGAAGAGTACAACTTGCCGTGATCCTAGTTGATTTGCAAATGATGCCGCATTTGAGTATATAGCACATACACTTTTGCCAATCTTATATGTGCAAATGCACATATGAATCTCCCCGTTTTGAGCTGAGCCTTTCTCGAGAAGAAAAAAGAAGTTTTGCTAGCCAAGAGAGTCAGAAAGGCGTAATCATTTAGAGAGAAGAAATATTGTTCACAGGTTATTCGTCATCTTCCTAAGGAAATCCCTATCCAACTTCTTATAATACAAATGAGCTTGTGAGCGACTGACATAATTTTCATTTCCCTTTTTGTCTCTATTACGGTCATGAGAATGACGGATTATTTGAAAGGCCATAATGTGTGATCGCTTTATACCAATCAATTTCTGAAACGATAGGGATTACCATATATGCTTTGAGTAAATGTAATAATCTAAGATTTTTTGCCATAGACTCCTTTAAATGGACATATTGTTAATAAAAATAATTTCTTCATAATACTCACTCACAGAGAGAGAGAGAGAGAGAGAGAGAGAGAGAGAGAGAGAGAGAGAGAGAGAGAGA
>JAHZNA010004230.1:0-15212 GCA_027743935.1 Sinodicranocentrus sp. ZH6
CCAGGCGGCCCGACAGACATACAGAGTAAAACTAATAGGATTCTACGAATATATCTTCGATATATTCTGCGAAACTTAATAACAACAATGAAGAAGTGAACCTTTCCCCAAATATTGCAATTCAAACTATATTGCCACACGAAAAATATATTTTCGCTAAACCAGAACTGATAACATATGGCGTCATGTAGATAAGCATCTAAAGTGTTAGGTAAATGCAAATAAAAACCCGTTTGTTCAGACTTACAACGGTGTTTTAGTATTTGTCATTTTTTATTTGACGAATTGCCAACTGTCATTAACCATGGCGGATTGGTCACAAAAAGTAGTCATAAAGCGTAGTTAATGCAAACCAGATTTCTTAAGTGATATCATTGTCTGTCTCTTTAACCGTTTCGCGTCTTTGTTCCAACTTTTGTTTAAACTATTTTTCGAAATTTTTTTAATAAGTACGCTAGCTTTAGGGTCAGTTTGTTTGTGGGAGGGGATTAACAAAATTTGGATAACTCGCACATTCAAATTTAATCGACATCTGCTAATTAGATTATGCTTTTATTTTAATTCATGCACTATAATTACTTTATGTTTGTCGTTGTTACTCCCGCAAGGACATCAGTTGCACATATTAAAGCTGATGTAGTCCTTCAGTTAACAGAGCTATTAATGTTGCATCAAATGTATGCTATTTACGTAACATATTTCCACGTTTCGTAACTTTTATTGAATTTAATTTTAACATCCCATCGAACATAATGATTGCTTACAAATGGCATACCATTACGATTTTGTTGTCTATATAATCTAATATATGAGAAAAGAAGAACTTCCTTGCAATTTGCATGTCGCAAACAATAGCATGCATTGTGTAGGTAATTCATCATCAATATTCGCATACCTAGCTTATAAAACACCAATCTTGTGCCAGAGGAATTTAGTATGCAACGCACCTAAGTATCATCATTCTGTTAAAATTATTATTATTTAAATACACAGCCATACTAAAAGCATTTAAACCCTATTTAAGTTGGCTATGCTATATGACAATCACTGGAACAATTTTGGATTAGATATGCGATATTTTAATTATGGATTTATGACTTTAGCTAGCTCTGCTTCACAGATGGTTTACTTACATTTTAATTGCTTTCTCTTGCTCATGGAACTTATAAGATCTACACTTTTGATAAATCATCATAAATCATAATTAATTTCACGTATAAAAATAGCACAGGAACGAAAAGAAAAGCGAAGTAATGCACAACATATGCTTTAACATTCGCAGTAAATAATTACGGTTAACTATTCGGCAGTCATTGGTTAGCATCGTAAGTATCTGCTTTCATTCATTATTAAGCCCTGCTTATACATACATTCTGATATTCTTAGATGTATACACTATAGATGATTATCACGATAAGAAACGATTCCCAAGCTAGATACTAATTACTTAAATTTGCTACTGATGCTTTTTATATATTCCGAAGCACTTGAGTAAAGTTTATGAATTTTATTTTTGTTAATATATGCTGAGTTGTTGTTGCCATTTATAACGCATTTAGTATGTAAACCTTGTAAATAAAGTTCCGGCAATGTTTTTGTTTACATCCAGTGGAAATATTAATCTGAAAATTCACAAGCAAAACTAGGGATTACAGAAAAATACAGAATACGGAAGTATAATGGGCGGCTTAATATTTTTTTTTATCTATTGCAAATAAATCTATTCATGATTTAACTGTCGGACGAGAATATTCTGGCTAGTCATCATTTGATAGGATATTATAATCTTAAGCGCAGTTGATATTGACCATCGGGCAAGTTAGCATCACACATCGCTCATCAAGAAGCCACAGGGTAAGCATACAGCTGTAATCTCATTTATTTTGTATTTTCAGTCATCCACAAGTTTTAAAATAATTAGACGTGATAACCAAAAGATAGTCTTGAAAGTAGTGAACGGGAAGTAACGCAGTTGCGGATGCAGTAGTTTTCAAAGCACATGTTCTTATCTGTCGTTTTCCCATTTGCATTTGATTAGGACGGGGAAAGGTTGACGGCATCGTGACAAAAAGTAAATGATTACATGGTGTTTATAAATATTGATGTAAACAATCGCATAAACACAAAGTATATAAATGTTTGAATGTGCATGAGTGTACTTCCTGTCTGAGTTGGTGCATTAGTGGATTTATTTATGATGATTTTGTTGGTTTGCAAGACAAAGTGAAACAAAACTCCTCTTCAGTTCTCTCAGAGTTAGTTTTGCTGTAGAGCGACACACATGACGTGACACGATAACATGATATGTGAAAGATTTGTTACGTATTAGCAGGCATTGTGCTCGCAGGTGTTTTGCAACTGTAAAAGATCACATTGTATTATGTCATACTAGTGGCGAATGAATAATATTAATGATTAAGTACAATTGTGTGCAATCAGCATTGTTTGTTGATAAGATTCACTTTTCATGAATGGACAATTACACTATTACACAGGTATGAGTGAGCATGATATGAAATCATGCTTAAAGCTAAGAAGGGAGATTTTTTCCTATTTATTTCTAAGATTCCCTGTCACATAATATAATAATAATAATACGACGTGTGTGTGGTTAGCAGAAGAGTTTTCCTATTTCCCACATTTCGCTTTCAGAAATGGTGGTAATGCATTAAAGTAAAACACAGGTCAGATGAAGGCAGTCAGCAGTGCTTTTAGCCTTACCCAGTCAGAGTCAGGTAGTGGCAGCGGTGGCGGTGTGGTAGCGTAATGCTATATTGAATTATAATGAATTAGGCATGCTTACTTGAGTTTTCCTGTCACACAATGAGAAGGTTTTTCTGTAATCGGTGGTGGTGGTGGTGGATTCAGGGATTCTGATTTCACTTTTTTTATTCAACTATTATTAGACTCGGAATGTGTTTTCAAGTAAATTAATGAAATATATAATGCATTCAACATTTTAGCTACCATTACGTACCCCAGCTTACGTAGTGTTTGAGATCAATGAATTATTATATGTACATTAGTTGTTAGTGTTGTTGGAAAAACGCTTAGTTCTTTCTGAATGCTTTTTAGAGGAAATTGAAAAGTTTACCTTTTTAATTAACATATGAATCATAATAATATAAATATTACTAATGAGTAATTACTCTAGAGCGTTTTGCATTGGCACTAATTAAGAATGAAGGGATATTCGTGAAACAGTTTCTAGTTGGAGGAGTATGCATTAATCAATGTAAAACAAAGCTGAGTGTGAAATGACATCGTTGAAGGGAAATCCCTCAAAATTAAGATGATTCCTATCTTCACATTTTTTGTAAATTAATTAAGGATAAAGCACCTGTTTCTGCGTTTTGTGTTGGCTCAAGTTATGCTCACAGCGTGAAACATCTGCTCAGGTGTGTGAAAATGTGCATCGCCTGTTTCAATTTTTGTCTGTTTTTCTCACTCAACAACGGACCCACAAATGACGAAACTATTCTCGATCATTCATCTTTTACATACGACTGGTCTGTGAGTGTGACGTCTTTCGAATTTAAAGTTACTATATAAATTGTTTAAGAAAATCAAGCTGCACAATCATGCTGAATTGATTCAGAACAGGCATGAGGAAGTGCTTTTATTTTTATGATGTTTTGATACGTTGTTATTATTGATAAAACCTGACAAGGTATGTGTGCAAAAGTTAACAATGGGGCAGAATGTATTGCACATCTTATCCTAGTAACTACCACCAGGACTGTAGACGGAAGGTCAGTCATCAGTGAAGTTAGTTGAGTAGGAATGAAAAATTAATGCAAATACTTGAAGCCCTCCTATGCGGTAGTAGTAGAGGCTGAAAGAAGTCTGCTACACATTTTGTGCATGCGCTGCCAAGCTATGAAGTTACTCAGTTTTATAAGGTTCGCATTTGCGCTGCTGAATCTGCAGCGCTCCTGGGCTGTGAGAATTCTGTTGCTCAGACTCTGAGCTTAGTTCCCATGAGTTTTCCTCGTTTTTATGTCTGTCTGTAGGTTAGCGATGCATTTGCATGACATTATACGGTTTGCGTTTGCTCACATTTGCATTACTTTACGTACGAATCGCTCATTGCAAATAAACTGTGGTCTTTCATTATTCATTAATATATGATAAGGTAATTACGTACGTGTATAAGCTTGTGGATTTTTTTACTTAATATTGAAGCCGAAAGATAAATTTTTACAATAAGTTGGCTCTTGGTTGGTATGCATGCTTGTGAGTGTGTGTGTGTTCTGTCTGACTCTGACTGACTGATAGACGGTATCATCATCATCGGTGCACTGATTTTGCATAAAGAAGCTTTTTCTGCGTGGTTGCTTACATTTATACTTTTGCTTTAGAATGAAGTGTAAAATAGAGAAATCCTGGCTGAAGCTCCTCTCAAGTGGCATGAGTGTAGAATGTGGGTATAGTAGGGATTTAGTTCAGTTCAGTTTATGTTTCGAAGACGTTAATACACCATTGTTATAGGAAAGGCAAGGCAACAGGAGGTTGTTGTGTTGTTGTGTGTTATACGTGTGAGCTTCTAATTACTAAATGTCGTAGTGGTGTATTGTATGGCAGAGCGAACGAGTTGACGCTGTGAAGAAAGGCGTTCCTACTGAATTTTTGGAATTTATGTTATTCAGTTTCTCAGGCTTGCTTACAACATCATATTCAATGGCGTGTTAGAAATCATGTGTGTGATGGAAGATGGGAATTCCCTCGATTGGTGATGCAACTTTTCCCGAGATCGTAACAAATCCATTGAATAAGGAATTTTTAGGGAATTATGATAGAGAGGATAGGAGGAGAAGTTGTGTTATTTGCTCGTTATTGTTGTTGTTGATAGTTTTGTAAGTGTTCATTCGGGCTGGTCTGTTCGGTTGTTTGTTTTTTGTTTTCGGAAATGTTACCTTCAAGAGAGTTAAAGTTACTGTGCTCTTATATTGTTCCTTGGCGTTTCAAGCAAGCTTAACGCTAATTCGCATGTATGTACAAGTGCAGTTTTGAATATGGTGGTGAATATTTTTGAAAATAGTATGGGTGTCCTTAGAATTGGACGGCATGGGCCTGAGTGTCAGCTTAGTGTTGGAGACCGCATCCTGGAAGTAAATGGGGCTCCAGTTCATGATCGCCCTATAAACGACATCGAAAAGATTCTCAACCAACGAACTTCCGTTGTACAGGTAAATTACTTAATTTTATTTCTACATCGTCTTATATAATAGCATGATGTCTTGTACGAGATCAATTGTGGACAGCTTGGGTAGTTTGTAGTAGTTGGTACAATTTATTACGTATAGCCCAAATATAGACTTATGCACCAAATTTCAGGTTACCGTTGAACAAACCCCGTCTCCAGAAATACCTGCACGAAAACTTGAAGAAAGCAAATCATTTGGCAGCCTTAGCAGCCTAGAGTTACGGAGTTGGGACTTGTGGGGCAGCTACAGTGACGTTGAGTGTTCTAACAAGGATAGACTGACTAATAAAAGACGTGATGAGCACCGCTCTAGAGCATCACGCCGATCCAAAGGGTAAGTCAGTTAATATTAGATCTTCTTAAACTTTTCAATTGTTTTGTTTGGTTCCGCAATTACTTTGACTTTTTTGGGTTGTAAAACCATGGTTGGTTTTTTGTAGCATGTTAAGCAAACATTAATTTTCATGTTGCTTCAAGTTAATCGGTCACAAATCAATAGTACCGTGTTTGATGCTTTCAAACATTTAATAACATCCTCATTTATTATTATTTTACAAATAGCAATTGAGAAAGGCCCATTTTTTACTAGATTAATTATTCAATTTTTTATAAATATAATCCTTTGAACATGCTAGGGCACAAATATTTCATATGGTCAAAACTTATTGTTAATTACATTACAGGAGTCGAGAACGCGCTGCTTCGCTCTCTCGTCTTTCTGATAGTAGCCCGACACCTCCTAATCATTCAAGAGCGGGTTTGGCAAGGACATTATCCTTTCGAGAACAAGCTCGATCACAATGTACATTCCGAGCATGTGATCTTGTTAAAGGAGAGCTTCTTGGAAAAGGATTTTTCGGACAGGTAATGGATGCACTTTTAAACAATTAAAATCTTGCGTAAAACCTTAGATTGTCCATCAGATTGTTACATAAGGTTCATATATATCAAAGCGCATATGGCATTGCATTTGTGTTTGTGATTTCTGGAAATGTGATTAATCTCTCTGTAAGGTTAAGCATGTGTTTGTAGCCTTGGCATTGAAAGAAACACAATTTCCACATTTATCGTCATCGTGGCATTATTGGCAACATTTAAAACCAGCCTTTCTAAAATTTCTGTCCAACTGCAAAGGCTAAACACACAAACGCAGCTACATTGTCCATTACATGAACTGTAATATGCTCATGGATATCGACATAATGGTTTGATCGATAGATGCAGAGTCAAGCGAGTTTGATGTTTTGTTGTGCTTTAAAACCAATATGTAGGTTTACTCAACTGACCATCTTCATTAGGTACACTCTAAAAATTCCTCCCTTTTGAAAATGTTTAAATTTTTTGAGTGTGTACCAAAAGAAGAAAGTGTTTATAATCTAGTGAAAACACATAGTAATAGTGATGTGGTCAACGATTGTTCCTCTCGCCCGCGGTAAGTCAATCTACGTAATGAAAAAACAGGAAGAAACTTTACTACGCTGCAGATCATAAATTATCGTGTACCAATTTTTTAAGATATCGCTCCGTACATTCAGCTATGGTTCGAGAAGAGGTTTCTCGTAATAAAGCTTGGGCGAATAAAACTATGGGCGTACCCGAAGTTGTGTTTGATAATCCGGCCCATTTCTTAAAAAAACATTCCCGAAAATCAATGGCAACACGCCCAGTGTCTGGTAATTGTAAAATTGTCGAATTCTTAACGTCATCCACATAGCTCTGCCCATTTATAAATTCATTATTTTTGATTCGCAAATAAATCTAGTCCCGACCACTTCATCGGTACACAAGTCGTGCCAAGTGAATGGGGCTCGTGTTGAAGAGCATGTCGATCACATTCATGGAGAAAATAATAAAAATCAAGACAAATATGTCACTAAAGAAATGTTAGACGCTGCATTATGTCTACCTCCTTCAATTCGACTCTGTGGAAAAAACAGGAAGCCAGGAATTCCACCTGCAGATTCTGGTTTCGAAGTGATTATTCAAGAAACCAAGGATTACGTAAAGTCAAATGCTGTCAACGTCATTCAAATGCGACCTAAAACATCGGCGCCGCGTTACGTCGATACTAACACAGGAAATGTTCGAGAATGGAATAATTCTGGATTAGCTCCACAGTTTATTCACAAGAAAAATTATGCTCGTGTGCCGAAGTACGTTAACAAGCGCAAGGAAGAACGAACTGGAACTCAAAATGTTGAAGAAACAGAAAAGAAGGACATGGCATGCACCCCTGTTCGTCGTGTCGACAAAGCTGAGATTGAATCAATGGTTGATGGCTTGAAGAAAAACTGGAATCAAGTTTTTACGTTGTACCAGTCCCTTCCGCTTCTCATAGATACCCCTGGGAAAATTAAGAGGAAGTTAAATTTGGAAATACAATTAAAAAACGTTGAGAAGGATATACAAACATTACAGCGTCATGATTGTATTTATGTAGCTGATACTTCACGGTCATTTTATGCTCATGGTGCATCTATGCACAAATAATGAAGATCTCTGTTGTATTCACTTTTTCAATTGCATATTGGATGCCTATTCAATTTTTTTACAATCTGCCTTGCAACAAGGGCAAATAAATGTGTTGTATCGCTTTATATATTAAAAATCAAACATTTATGTACATATTAATTGTAGGAGTTAATGTAGCATGCAATAGATGTTTGGAAAAACAATAAATTGATACTTTTGGTGTTGAACTTGATTTCAATATAATTTTTTAAAAGTGTATGAAATTTATTTGAGTGTTAAGTACATGTGCGTAGGTAGGTGTATTTTTGCATGTAAGTAGCGTATTTTTAAGTTCTATCGTTTTAAACCGGTGATTGATTTTTATTTTCAGGTTTATAAAGTTACCCAATGCGAAACAAACGAAGTTATGGTGTTGAAGGAGCTTTACCGACTGGATGAAGAAGCTCAGCGAAATTTTCTTAAGGAGGTGAATGATTTTTTTTAATATTTTTTAAAAATGCCTAGAATATCATGTATTGACTTGCCGATTCATTTATTTTGTTGGTTCATTTTATATGGAAAAAAAATTTCTTCATAAATTACTTATCAAATGTGAAACAATTACTTAACTGTTTTGAATTAAATATTTCCAGGACATGAGTGTAGTGGTCGCAGACTTCGGATTAGCTCGAATTACTAGTGAGATGAGCATTCAGAATCGATTTAACGCTACTAAACAACAACAACAACGAGGAAGACGAATTGAGAGGAAGAAGAGGTATATATTAAAATAAAAGCATTCAAAAATTTGAGAAAACGTGTCACGGTGCATTTTGACTTGAATTAATTTGATATCAAAAGGTATACTGTTGTTGGAAATCCTTTCTGGATGGCACCGGAAATGATGAAAGGAAACAAATACGATGAGAAGGTTGACGTGTTCTCGTTCGGTATTATTCTTTGCGAGGTAACAAGTTAAAAAGAGTAGACGAAACTATAATCTACAATGTATACACTCAACAGAAATTTTAATAAATACATTAATCATATTTTTTGTAGCTGATCGGAAGAGTTCATGCAGATCCAGATTTTCTTCCCAGATCCGGAGATTTTAGTTTGAATCAAAAAACATTCTTGGAAAAGTTTTGTGTAGATTGCCCAGAGCCGTTGTATCGCATCGCCTTCATGTGCTGTGATCTCAACCCGGACAAGAGGTATTTTAGATTGAAATTATGTTGTATCAAACTATAAAATATGCGATTTGGTTCCCCAAAAATTATACCGTGAATCAAATGAAACTGTCTTCTCTGTAGACCACCTTTCGACGTTCTAGCTGTATGGACTGAATCAATCGCCTCTAGCTTAGGCCGCAAACAAACCTTTCCGAAGGATTTGACGGACGAAATTTTAAACTACACAAATAATCAGTCAAGAAGTCCAACGTCATCGGAATGTACCACACCAGAAAATTCCTACACTTATATTACCAACAGCGGATCAAGCAGCAACAGTAGTAGCGGTGCAAGCCTTCATTCGTCAAGTAATTCTTTACCTTATGAAGAAAGTACATTGTCTTCCTCGTGTTCTTCCTTGTCTAACTTTTCGAAACCAGGACGTCTCCATTCCATTTGTGAGGTAGATCATTCCAGTAATAACAATTCCATAAATAACTCGTCTCTCTCTAGTCCAGACGCTGACCAAACGATGATAACCTGTAACTCTATTGAAAATAGAGTCGTGTCCGCGTCACCGTCTTAAATTCAAAGAAAGCAACTTACTCCGTAAGCAGTTAAGACAATATTATGTTATGGGTTTTAACTAAAACGGCTTGGATAAGGCCTTGTCTTGAATATTTTGAGAGATTTTCGACTAACTTAACCGCCTATCAATGAGGTTGCAAAATGGTATTGTTATTGAAAACTTTTCTTATGTAGTACTATGCAGTTAAAGGTAAGGAACAGCACTTCCAGTCCAATTAAATGGCATCTTAAGTAGTGTTTACGGCTCTTTGCTTTATCCTAATTATTCAATATAATTAGCTCTCACCTCTCATTTCATAATTTACGTTATATTGTCATACTTTTGCTTTATAAATGAATCCTACTTCAACTTTTTGTAAAAGATGGGTATATGCATATTTTCCTTAGTTTTAGTTAAGGAATGGACAAAAGTATTGTATTGTGAGTAGACTACAAGTTAGGGATACTTGAGCTAAAGTACTAATGTTAATTTACATTAACAATGTACGCTAAGTATATAAACGTAAAATGTAACCATGATGCATAGAAATACATGGTTATTATACCTATGTATGTATGGAAAGGTGCAATCACTTTTGTAGCTGCAATTTGCAATCATGAATAAAATAAAACTTGTTTAACTTTAATTTCTCTCGTGTCTTTATTTACAGTTCTAAATTAGGTGTCGTTAACTTTTCACAGCACATTAAGCAAGTATATACACACGCATTCATAAAGATCAAGGTTAGTTTATGTCAATATTTACCAAACCGACCGACCGACCGCATCATGTGAAAATTTTCGACTGAAGGTAAATTATCGTTTCGCATGAATAATTTGACAATTTGGAGGGAAACATTGGAAGGTATGTGATTTGTGCTATATTTTAGCTGACATGACGAAGCTACATGGGTTGTACAAATGCTAACGGACATTCAAGAAGTAGGAATTCTGAATACGATTCCTTTCAAATATGTTCATTTTCAGTCGAAAAATGCATTCACTTGAACTCTTGCCATTACAGGAGCATGTTTGCAGACAATGATTTTACAAACTTCTTTTTATATATCCACATACGTATATGGTGCTTACTGTGATTGTACACATAATTATAAAATTCCAGCGGGGGGCTTATTCGTCGGTATCCTTTGAAGACATGCTCGTTATTCATCTACCTGCTGGTATCATCGGATTCCATCTCGTACCTGATGTAACGCTGCTATGTGGTGTTGGATCATGAAAAAAGATCACATCATCATATCCTTTCATCAGCATACAGATAGCTTATCACGTTGTCACTTCTTTGAGTCAAAAACTGTCATTCTTTAGCTAAAAAGTTTCTAAAATAAAAGCCCAACATCTAGCATAGCTGGCTGACTATTGTGTTTCCATATCATTACTGCCTGCTTCATTTGGCTTAAATGAAACTCAAGTTTGTTGACAATAAGTACCGGTGATTTCTCGATATTAGCCAATGCCATTTAATTAATTCGCTTACAAAATACGTGGAAACGACAAGCAAAACCGAACGAGGTAAATTACGCGCTTTATGCATTTAAATGGAAGAAAAACTATCTTCTACAATACAGATTTATGTTTTGGAATGAAATTATATATTGCATAGAACGTTTGAAGTCTCATCTTCTCCAAGGCTTTAACTAAGGATATGACGTAAATAAATAAAAATATTTTGTGAACATTAAAAACTTTTTTAAGAATTTATAATTCCATATAACAAAGTGTGCTTGATGTCATTCGTTTTCAAAGTCTCTGGAGACTTTAATTTTAATAATAATTAATTTTGGTTGTTTAAGCAACACATTTATGCAGCATGCATTGCCCATTATAAAAAAAGCGTAATGAGTCATTCAGAACGTCACCCCAAGGATGTGGAAAACGGCAAATAATCTTAAAAATCGATGCTATCCCTGTACTCTCCACAGACAGGACGTTTCTGTAAAGGAGCCGGCTAGACATTTTCCTCTTACTTGACTTGTGACTTCAACCAAAGTCCCGAGTCCTGTACTCGACATGCGTGGCTAGAGCTCATTGCATTGTAGGTGCGAGTACAAACGCTTATGTGTTGCTCACCGTAATTAGTAAAATAAACTTATCTTTAAGGCATTTGAGCAGAATTGCTAGAGCAGGAAATCAGTTGTTGAAGATCAAATTCCTTGTACCTTACATCCTCAACAGAACAACGAATCACTCAACAAATCTGCCATGCTATAATAATGAACTTTAGGACTAAATTAAGTAAAAATTGTTCCATTAATGACTGATGATGAACGAGGAGCGTTCTTATGTCATATTAAACAGCTTTTGGAAGAATCTCCCGTGAAGATTCAAGGGGATAGCTCGAACGTAGCCGGTAGCAGAACTGATAAGGAAAACATAGTGCCCATGTTTGCACGCCTTTCACACGTTGTGTTTGCATAGCTTTAAGAAATGGGCACTTATTGTTGTCGGCCCTTGACGGAACCCTCTCCAACTCCAACTTGAACTCAAGGAGACGGCTCTTTTGTCCAGATTATGTCGGCGCTTTATATAACCAGTCATCCAAAGCATTTACAGAAATCGTGAATAGGTCTTATTTACTCTTCATTGTTGAGAGTTTTAGCTTATTCAATCGAACACACTACAAATATTGGAAATTTAAAGAATATGTTACGCCATGCACTCTTTGAAAAATCTTAGCACACATTAACCGTAAAAGCTGAGCATCTTGTGCCTTGAAATAACTTGGATAATCGTTACAGAATTATTTTCTAATGACAGTAAAACAAGATGATATCTAAATTTGATTCTTTGAGCATAATTAAAATTAGTTTTATAGTTTAAAAACCACGCTACACTTCACAGCCATATATATGAGTTAGGATGAGAAAGTAAACGTCTGTCTGAAAGGGAATGCGACACTAGGAAGTGGCATGTAAACGGATTCAAGCACTTATACTCGTTAGTATATCTCACTCAACTGAATGAACTGTTCATGGAGGGTTAAACAAATTAAATGCAAATGACAGAAATGCACTCCTATTCACTCTCTTCTGTGTTTAAATCCTTTCATGCCTTTACATGAAAATCGTACAAGTATATAATCAAGCTCGTGTGGCACTCAAACAAAGCGTCGCGAGAACGAGTAGGGGGCGATATTTCCATATGCAGAATTATTGTGAGCTGCTGATTCACCGAAAACAGAAGCCGAGAGTGGTTTAGTTTCCAAACCAAGTTTACATTACACACTTAAATCCCAAGAATCCGAATGAGCTCATCTCATTTGCATCTGATGAAATGATTAGAATAATAGCAGAGATTTTTTATTACACGCCGAACACCAAGTCAGCTCACACAAGCTAGATTAAATATATGTGCAAAGTGATGAGAGAGGGTGTGTTGAGGGCGAGGAAGAATCTAATCATTTTATAGCATAGCACGGTCAGAAGTGTATAAATGAAACGTCTTATTCTTGGTGGAATAGGGGACTGCAACTTCATCTGACATAATACAAATGAAGAAATTAGAATGCAGATTAAAAACCACTGAAGCTTAGGGGAGACAAGAAAGAGTTGAGTCTACGTGAAAAATATCTCGTTCAAAGAGTACTCGTATGGATGAGTAGTCAGCTTCTCTTTGACGTTTACTTTGACAATCTATCGAGGCGTTCACTTTATATACTAACAGAATTAACTGAATGATCTGCAGATTTCTCATGTAAATTGAAGGCACTCATCCTCTAACACTTCCAGAGTCAGCAATGGCGTTGACTCTGGCGCGCATACTAATGACTTCACTTATGAACGCGTTTTCATTTATGTTACGCTGTAGCAGTGATGATGAATGCAAATTCCTTTTTTCATTGCTTTCTCCGTTTTCGACGGAGGCTGCTTTGATGAAATTTCTAGTTCTGCTGATAAACTAAATGCAATGCAGTTTGTAAAGAAGGTCATGGCAAATGGCAGCCAATTATTAAATTAAATTAAACTATTTACTGTTTAGATTTACTTTTTTTAAAATTTATTTCTCGAGCACTTATTCTATATTTGTGTGATTCATGCAATCAACCCAATGATTTAAAGATCTGTGAAGATTGCGGCTCTAACTTAAAAATGATATTATGCGTGATTTCGTGCCGTATTATCGACTGGTCTTTTGGATGCAATGCATAGCTTAAAGATAAACTTTCCATTACTTAGATTTTAATACACCTAACATATATCTTTCTTAAATAAACTCGTTTCTGATGACAAGCCTTTTATTCGTTCACCTTACTTTACCTATAAACCAATCAACCACATCAGAAATCTTTTGGGGTAACTTGACACCATAAAGGAAAAACAGTGATTACAAGTTTACAATTTTACAATTATCCTTTGTCAACTTTATGTAAATTTCTTTTTTTTAATCAAACAAGTTATGTCTTATTAATTTATATTGCTTACAAATTTTCAAGTAATCAAGAGTATAATAAGCAAAGTAGTGAGTATGAGTAGGCAAAAACATCACACCTAAACTTTCAGCATTTCCTCTTATGCATGAAATTGTAAATTTAACGTATAAAACTGTTGACTGTCGATACATAATACTGTTTGACTAATATTTATACTCAAATGCAGACACTGTATTACAATTGCGCGTACAGCATCCACATCACTTTTCATCAGCTTGATTATCAGAACTAGAATCATGATTGATGATGGTCCTCAAACCATACGACAGAGTTTGTCTGACTGTGAACTGACAATACAATTCTTCCGTTTTCTCCTTTCCTCAGTTTCTTTGACTATATAATAATAACTCCTATTCCATTACAGTGTGTGAATTTTCAAATGACAACTTGGACCCTTTACACGTACATATTTACTGACTAGTTGGTAGCCCTCGTTGAGCTGGGGAGGAATCATTTTGAGTAAATACGTATGTGTTAATACTTAATGTCTTGAAATATTGGCAATTTTATGCTTTAAGAAATTCAAATTTGCATGTGTCTAGATCTGCATCATCATATTTTCATGTCTGGCCTTTTGTTAATTAAACATTAAAGTATTTTGAATGTATTTTTAGTTTACTTTCAGATGACTTATTAAAAAGTCCAACCCAAACGCATGAATACGTTGATAAATGTCATATTAAATGTTGACACTTAAACGAAATTTAACTTTATATTTGTGGAATTTTTTTGTTTATTTTATTTTCAGGACTGGCCTTTTTTCAATTTAATCTTGAATATTCATACATTTGATGAATACTCATGATCCGACAAAGGGGATACCTAAGAAAGCATTGGGAAGAACTCTTAGATTTAGCCCGAACTGTGAATATTATTGTGAATGTGAAAGAAATGAGCTGTGCTTGTTGAACGATGAACGGCCTAATGCTTTTAAAGGTAAAATTGTGTGTGATGTTTATATTTTTGATAATATAAAAACAGTGAACTAACAAGGTAGGGATGATGTTTTAATCATACATTAACCTAAGCTGACCTTTGACAAATAAAAAGAATCAAACATTTATCTAAAATTTTAACCTAACAGCTTATAGTATACATTTTCTTTGAAAATCACTGGCTGCTAAATAATTCATTCTGAAAAAAACAATTTTACCTTTAAAAGCATTAGGCCGCTAAATAATTCATTCAAAAACACAATTTTACCTTTAAAAGCATTAGGCCGCTAAATAATTCATTCAAAAACACAATTTTACCTTTAAAAGCATTTGGCCGCTAAATATTTCATTCAAAAACACAATTTTACCTTTAAAAGCATTTGGCCGCTAAATATTTCATTCAAAAACACAATTTTACCTTTAAAAGCATT
>JAHZNA010004231.1:0-14797 GCA_027743935.1 Sinodicranocentrus sp. ZH6
AAACTTTGGGAAACTTTCTCATTCTTCATTTCTTATTCTTTATGCGATTTCCGTCGAATTTCGCTCCCAGAGTAAAATTAGCTTTTTAGATTCAAACAATGAAAAATGTAGATGAATCCCTCGTTTGAGTTGTAGATATACGTAGTGCATATCAGGTAAGAGGAAAATTTCACTTTTTCTAGCAGAGTTACATTTTCTATAGAGGTTGTAAAGAAACTTTATTTCTCTCACTCGTTTTTTCTTCCCGCTATGGCGTGACATTCTCAGAAAAAGAAACCTGCAAACTGTTACCCATCATCCACTACATGTTTCCCTCCTCCCACGGCAGTAAAAGTGTGAAACGAAGTACGAATAAAAATAACAAACTCTGAGAAAGACGAGAAAAAAATCCGGAATTATAAAGTTAGTAATGCCCATCCACATACAATCGCATGACCAAAAGGAAACCACTTTTTCGTTTTTTACAGTCTTCACACGAGTTTCGGCTTTAAGCTTTGAGGTTGAAATGGGCAAACCACAGAGAAACTCTGAAACAATCTTAAATCTCGAGCTTGCTTTTCCTTCTTAAAAATGAAGCTGAGCAATATCCGTATATCCTGATGAACCTACAGTGGTCGTGTGGTGGTCGCAATTTAACACAAGTTTCAATTCTTTCTTGCCCACAGATTCTAGATAACGATAAGGACTACAACTAGCATTCTATTTTTAGCCTTTTCCTCAACACTCTCCATTTGTGAGTCGACATCTACGCAAAATTATAAAACTGCTTAACAGCGGCACGCTTTTCAATTTAGCCAAAGTCCCCCGTACGACTATTTTCGCATTATGCCCACCCACACACACCGTCCTTTACAAAAAGAAACTTTTCTCCAATTTTCAATAGAGCCTGAGACCACACGAGCCGATATAGTTTGCACGAATAGCTGGATTCTTTTCTTCTTCTGGGATTGATTTCTTCAAAGAAACTCGTCCCATGTATTCTTGCCGTATGTGATTTTAAGTTTAAAAAAACCCAAGGTTCACAGATGTGTGCATCTCTCTCCCTTTCACTCTGCTGACATGTCAATGGCAGTCCAGAGTTACGACGTATTAGGGAGATTGGACGTGGTCATTTTCCTTCCTAGGGAAACACCACTGGACAAAGAGTCTTACGGAATAAATGTGTTTTTCCAAAGCCACCACACAAGCTCGAGAAAATCTCACTTTATTATCTCTCCCTCTCAGATAGCCCTACATTCTAGCCTAGTCCTCCAACAGCAATTCAAGTGTGCATTCTTAAAAAAACGGAATGAAAAGCAGGAAGCTCGGTATTTTTCCAGCTTCCATTTCTCGTTATTCCTCTAAGCCCTTTCCAAATGACAGGAGTTTTTTTCCCTTCAAGATCTACTTCCGGCCAACAAAGTCCTTTCACTTTCCAGTCTTACATATCCCCTTCACAAGACTCCAAGAGATGGACAAATTCGAGGGACTAGCAAGTTGATTGAGTGAATCCAGAGAATAAATCCATCTCTGAGTGTAGAGCCCTTTAAAAATCACCAGCAAAACTATAAAGTAAGGAATAATGCTCAAGTGGAAAGTTTTTATTTCCGAGAATGCGTACATAGCTCCCTCGCTCAACTTTTATATATGATGAAACAGTCAATTGAGGAAATGAATGTTTTTCTCGGCTAAAGCAAGGATTTTTATTTATTCCATTTGTTCGATTGAATTGGATCCAGGTTTTCAATCACCCGTCGCCCTTACCCACAATTGCGGTCAACTTCACGAGGATAGAAAATAAAAGAGTCGATCTGTCCGCTATGCCTCTGAAAAAAATTGTTTTTAAGAGATGCATTTCGATTTGAATTCGAATACACGCTCTTCCCCCACCAAAATACTTTTTCTTCTCAAGTTCTTTTGTATAAAGACCAAACGCGTCTAGCTTTTCCCACAAATCCCATCTCATTTATTCATCCATATATGCAATCATATAGAGTTGCAAAGTGCGCGAGCAAATGAAAACTCTGCTACGAGCAAACTGTCTCTTACAGCGAGACTCTCTCTCAATTTTTTACCTCTCCGCAAAGCCACCCTATTCTGGTCCATTTTCCCACTTTCTTTTGTAAAGATGCTCTTGCTCTACTTCATATTCTTCTCAGTCAACCCGTTGATTCCCATTTGTTTGTGTGTTCAAGTTGAAGCACATTTGTATTTTCACATTCGCCAAAGATTTCCTTGCCTCAAGCATGGGGCAGAGTTGGGCAAGCAAAAAAAGCAAAGCAAATGCACACATTCCATTCAAAATACCCTTCACATCACATTTCCCCAGTTTTTTTCCTTCTTTTGTTCGGAATCCTCCTCATGCTCTAGTGTCTCACGGCTATTATATACATCTATTGTATTTAAAAGGCAATATATGTGCTCTTGTTCGTAGTTATATAAGTATATAAAAAAATTATTACTTACTTTCGACTCTATATCCGTGTAGTTTGCCACTTGGTTGCTTCTTGAGCTACGGCTGGTTGTTCTTCACCGCAATTTGTTTCCTCTTAAGCCTCTGCCCTTTTTCTCTCAGAAGACAACCCTGGCCGTGGCAGCAGCAGTTGTAGACAGTGAAAGAAGAAGACCACACACAGACTCGAGAGTATAAGAAGGGAAGAAAAAAGCCAGTTGTTTCTTAAGAAGAAACAAATCTTCGAGAAGACAATTGCAAATTACTGATCCACTTGCAAAGTATTTTATACCAGTAAACCACAACGTGTGTATCCCGTGTAATGCTACCGGAGGCAGCTGTTGGCAGCAACTTTTGCTGTTAGGTGTTACATAAGAGGATGAATGGCTCTACTAAATATTACGTGCTTTTGCAGCTGAAGGATGGGCAAGTCTGAGAAAAGTAGTTTTTAACAAAAACCACAACCACACAAAAAGACTTGAAGATTCCTCTTCAGGAGAAAAAAATTGTTGGAGAAAGTACGAATATTAGTTTGCGAGTCTAGTACGATTTTTTTTGGCGTGGGCTTGTTTTTACAGAATTTGGATGGGAAGATGAGACTTTTTTTTGTAAGCTGCTTTCAAGAAAACGAGAAAGAAAAAGCCTCCAGCTGATTCTTTTTTTGTTTGAATGTTGGTGCTTGCTACTAGACAAAGTTTTCCATTCTTTAGAGGTCTCTGTTATTTCTTTTACATAATAAGTGTAATTTTTTTGTATGCTCTTGCTAAATGAAAGAAACTATGGATGTGAATGAAGCAAGAGGAAAAAATCTTGTTTTTTTACACCAAATGTAAATCCAGTTGGGCAAAGTGATCGTGACTGTTCATGCGAAGAGAAAGTAATAATTCAGTTAGTTCAACTAAATCAATCTAGTTCATGCACAGATGAGCAGAGAGATAGAATGAAGTGGGGAGAAATGTATGCAAAAATGTTTCTTGAGGAATCACTAGGTATTTATGTATTTCAGTTTCTTCTTTTGTAATCCTTTTCTCTCTTTCAAAAGTCGACGTGGAGGAAAGTGATCAAAGCGGATTTTACAGAGTTTTCCTATTTGAATCTATGTCTAAACAGTCAAAGTGTCAGTTTTGGAGAGTTATTATACTTTCCTCGTAAACATTGTCTACTTTTCCAACTTTTAGCCAATCACTTCATTTTACATAACGAACACCTTCTTTGTTTTTATACAATAAGCCGGATATATATCTTCACAATAATGAACTCTTTTCCTTGTTAACTCCCACAAAAGCCTTGAGCATTATTTGAACAGTACATCTTTAAGCTGACACAGACTCTACTTCATTTTCTCTTTGTGATAGTCTCCTACATATATTTCGTTGGAGGATAATGTTCACGCTGAGCTCTAAAAGACCTACATCGTCAATACATAGTCTTAACGAGTGCAGTGCAGCTGTAGCTCTTTTGAACCTTTCGCAATTTCCTTTTCTTCCTCTCTTCCCCACTTTGGGGAAAGGAAAGTATCGAAAATTTGAAGAAGAGGGAAGGAACAGAGACTTGGCGTTATATTCTCAAACACTTTTCTCCCTTCCGGTTGCCCAAATATTATGCACTTTACATACACTCGCCCACCTTATATTATCAACTTTATAAGGTAACAATGTACAAAGTCTCAACTTTTTTTATATATCTCGTCAGCTGTCTCCTTCAACTGTCTTTCTCTTGTTGACTGTGAGCCGTTTTTCAGCAGAGGAAAAAGACGTCGCGTCACGTTCCAGGATATTACTTACTCTTCTTTCTTTCCCTCTTCCCGTTCTCCGTAATACGACAGCTTAATACTTTCCACATTCCACATTGTTCAGTTGGCGGCCATCGAGAGAGAAGCAGATGATGAAGGATGTTACGTAATGGTAAGAAAGTATCTACGCACCACACCACTAATCCAAGGGCTGTCTATACTCTCTATAAAGGAATTATGTCAGAGCTGAACGATACCAGGATGACATTTTCTTCTCCCTCATATACATCATCCAATATGACATTCTCCTTGAGCCGAATGTGATTGATGTCATTGGTGGTGAATAGATGATGACGGTAGTCGTCCCATTTTACTTTATGTTCCTTGATCTAGCGGTATAGAAGTGAGAAGAAAAAATGTACTTATTACGATAAAGCTATACAGCACAAGTGCAGAGCCACTGGTGGGAAAAGAAGCTGTGGATTTTTCTCATATACTTTGTCCCAAAGTAATCATCTCATCACCACAATCTCATAATCTTTCGCAAGGAAATGTGACCATGTGATGATGCGAATGATCCTCTTATTGCAGTTTTAGTCTTGTCTCCCCAAAGGAAAAACAAGGAAGACTGTTTCACCCCGGTATATTTTTTAGCCTCTAGACAGGGGAAAAATGTACACATGGAAGTTCTCCTGCCTGCAATTTTTTATTCTTGAGAGACAGCTCTCCCTCTCTATGACTTCATATTGTGTACAATATGTCGTGTATGTGTTTCCATAAAGGAAAAAAAATGGTAAAACCCTTAATAAGGATTATGGTTCACTTGTCATTACATTTCTTTTAGTTTCTCAGCTCAAGATTATTTCAGCATAGTTTTCCCTCTCTGCCACTCTCCGGTATGAGATTATTACTGTGTGTGAGGAGGAGAGTTCACAGGGTTGGGAAGAGGGAACTTGGTGTTTTTATTAAGAATGCTAAAAACAGCAGAGGAGGCTTGTTGACAAGGATAAACTTTCACAGTCACTGAGATGGCTCATCATTCTCCAGGCTGACTAGAGACGAGTTGAGTTTGGCTGATGAAGAATGTTCCACGCCGGCTTTTAACGACCTTGCTGTTGTTTATGTGAGTTGTAACACAACCGCACACACATTCCCTTGCTTTCCTTCAACGATGGGATTCACCAAGTGGGAAAATTTTCTCATGTAGTTAACATGTTTTCATGTATGATCAGAAACTAACGGGTGGTATATGGTTCGTGGCAACAACTCCTATCAACTTGTTATTTATAGTGAACCAAGGTACAAAATAAATTCTCATGTGGATGAACCTTTCAGTTAACAAGTCTTTCAGTGTCGACTGTGTGTTTGCGTCCCTTCTACACAAAATGATTACTTTCCCTTTTTTCCTTTTTCTAATCCACTTCTTGTTTTGATGGGCTTGCACACTTGATTGATTTAGATTGGCAAAAGTAAAAAAGGGGCACGTTTGTAATTTTCTCTTTTGAAAAAAAACGAAGAAGATTGTGTTGATTCAATTTCTCTCTAGGAATTAATTGAATTCCTGAATTAATTTTCTCTGCTCGTTGTCGAAACCAGATGGTTAGCTCACCTTAAATAAAACTCTATTGAAATGGTGTTAGCAAAGGTGATTTTATTTTATACAGTGGGAAAAAGTATCTTCTTTTATACAAGAGCAATTTCCCCCCAAAATAGGTTGACAGTGTACAACTTTATAGAACAAGAGTAAAGTGAAGCCCCTTCTTCTAAGCTCAAGCTGTCGACCTTCTCTCACCAAAATCTGAGAGAGAACTGGGCTCAGAGTGATCCGAACTCGGGTATAAACTTGAGACGAAGAGGGTTTTCATCGTGAACTGCAGTGTATATATGGACGCTTTGTAGAAATAAATAGAATGAAACGAATGGGACCCCACTCCTTTCCTCTGGATAAACCTTTTTTATATCTTTTGCCAACGTAACCTCGTACTTTATCCATTCAGCTATCCAACCTTACGTATCATCGTGGAATCAAAAAGCCCACCAGTTCCTTATTGAATGAGAGGGTACGTAAATCATGAGGAAAGTGTTTCGTATCTCTGGAAAGGAAGCAATGCTAGATAAAATAATATATTAACTCTGTGCAGGTATACATACTCAGCGGTGCACACAATTCCTGCATCTAGAATGCAGTTGAGTACAGAAAAGAAAATCAAGTTTCGCATCATCCGTTGCGACTAAAGGGGAGCGAGGAAATGTAAAAAGGGACTAGCACATAAGGACATTCTAGGAATAGGACAATCAATTCGGGTTTGTAATGGACGGTTCAATTGAGCTCTTCAAACGTATTTACATAATATAAAAAAATTGGTTATATTGCAGGAAAGAAAAGTCCATATATGACAACGAAATGCACGTACCTTTTGTTATAGAAAGGTGCAAGCATGCATGCTTTCGCTCTGGTGAAATCGTCCAATTTCACTTTAGGCTTGTGGCGAAGCGTGAGACTTGTGCAAAAGCGTACTCCCATGTTGTGGTAGAAAACTCTCTTCCGTCGCTTGCAAACTGCCTTTGGCTTCATTTACCAGGATATACTGGCAATAACAAAGCTGCATTGGAATGGGGGGAAAGGAAATTTCATTAAATTGGTATGAATTTGACTACTTTCTTTTTCCCCTTTTGTTTCACGTATTTTTTACGCTTGTCTAAGTTCAACTCTGATTGCTCTAAAAAAATTGTATTCAAGGCTATTACATAGACATGTCTCAAAACATTAGACATACGAGACAAAGTAAAGTTGACTCTTTATTGTAACCATGCATAATGTGCAGAGACAGGTAGGTAGTAGCGGTAGCTTGAGACTGTTTGCACAACAACTTTCTACAAAGAAAATTTAGTCCAATTGAATGTCGGGTTATTGGTCTGTACATTCTTGGATTTCCATTTTCTCTTTGGTTAAATTCTCCGTATGCTGGGTTGTTTTTCCCAGTTAACATTAGCAAGGCTCTTTTCTTTTTGATATGATTTCACGTATTCTCAGAATTGCAACAACATCGATGTAATATTGCAGTTCTCCCGACTGGACGTGGGATCACTAGAGCACTCACACTTATGTCCAAAATAATCGTATTAGTTTGATGTATTACATGTCCCTATAATATGCAACATCCTTTGGGTAGAATTGATGTGTAAAAGATTTCCAGAAAACTGTGCTCTCCCACAAAAGAAGAGAAAAAAGCTTCGACAAAGTTTGGCACCATGGTGGAACATATGTTCAGGTCTTGTCAAATATCCAGCGTTTTCCAGGAAAATTACATGCATAAGTTACATAACCGATATTACGGATGATGGTTCTCCTTTGTGAAATGATATTGACATCGAGGAAAACCTGAAGGGCATTGTAGTCCTTTGTGTATGTGCATTTGCATGTGGTATTATCTACTTGCAAATATTATTAGAAAATGGGACTTCAAAAGCAGATATGGACATATATGTATATTTCATAAGGGTTTTCTGTATTCGAATTCTCTTTCCGAAGATTTTTATTGTTGCTATAATGTATGTATTTACTAAGAAGTGGGAAATTGAAACTTTTTGACATTTCCACCCAAATCCGTCTGATCTTAGAGTATCAATCTAGAATTGAGTTGACAATGAATACAATACCCTGGAAATGAATAGGTCTTCCAGGGACTACACCAAAAGACGCGAGGAAGTGGAAGTGAGCAAAATGGATTTGAACGAGGACGGGACGGAATTCCCGGAAACGGGGAAAGAAAAGCCTTTCATTCCAGTCAGACAGAAAAGGGAAAACTTTTAATTTACTTACTACTTTTGAAATAGAGTCAACTTTGGGAAACCGACAGGACGAGAGATGGAATACATGAGTTTAATGATTCTAATGTGTTTCGAAACTGAGCTTGTGAATTTTCCTCGCCTTTGTTTAACCCACCATTACGAATGCTCCACAGCAAGTCTAGACTTTTTACTTTCATTTTCTTTAAAAGGATTGATGGAATTCCCACTCTTTACTTTTCCCGTTGAGAAAGACAGACTGCTCTTTTCTATTTTTCCTTTCTGTGACGGAGAAAAGATTGAGTGAAAAGTAAAAAGTGAAGTTAAGCCTAGGATCAGTGGTTTCGAGAAATATGTATTTCTCAAGTATTAATATTGTTGGTGACTTTTCCAAATCTTAAATCTCTCAAAGTACCACCGCCCGCTTTGCTCCACTCCTTTTTGTGGGAATAAACAAGGGAAATTTTCGAGACGGGGGATAAGAGCTGGAGAACGCACACAATTCCGACATTGTTTCTGTTTTGAAAGTTGCCTCATTCTTTCATCTCAGGCTTAAAGTCCTTAGTGAGTTGTGTACTCAAAGTGTCCTAAGACACTTTTAAAGAGTTTGAATGATGACGATAACAGTGGGCTTTACTTTATCGTTATGACCTCTGTGGTAAAAAGTAAATCTCAGGAGGTTGAAACTTTTCCCTTTGAAATGAAATGCGCGCGTGTTGTCGTATTGCAAAAATAAATTAATAATGACACAAGTTGAAGAGCTGGCTGCTGTTGGGTGTGCATAAGATTGAAACTCTCCTTCTTTGAGCTCATTATTATCCTTAAATAAATTTTCACAATCTCGGAATTTCTTTTCAATAATTATAAATAGAGAAATGTGGAGAAGCTTATTTGTTAAATTGATGTTGAAACTTGGAATACCCTGAGGGAACAATGATCAGGCCAAAGTAAAAGGCCAATTCATCTATCTTGCTGTGTACGTCTATTGTGAAATGCAGCTTTAGGGGTAAAACCATTATCTCGATTTATCACTTTTCAGTCATGCCGTTACATAATGTGTGAATATTATCAGCTCCAAAAGTGCTAATGTCTTAGATGAAAAGTGATAAAATACACATTCTCCAATAGCCATTAATATTCTCGATAAGGAACTTGAACTTGTACGGTTTAATTGATTTATGCAAATTACTTGCAAATGAAAAATTAGAAACTGACTCTGACCTGTTTTGTCAGATTGGAAATTCCCATTTGCATTTTCTGGTCCCTACTAGTACATTTTACTATTGCACTAGGTTGAGGTGCATCGGAGAAACATGTGCATATAGCGTGCACAGCAGGATACATCGGCCAAGACAAAAAACTAGTAAGGTTGCAACAATGCTTTAACAATGCAAATCCTCTGAGTGAGTTGCAATTATACAAACAAGATGTTACCAAAAAGCAAACAAAAGAAATAATTTTCTTCTTCAAAAATAAAAAAACGAGTTAAACAAACAGTGCGAAATAATTTTATCCCACCCATGATTGCTCAGACTTTCTGCAGTTATTACTGCAAATTGTGAAGGTCAATCGGTCGCCAGTGTGTCATTTGTGACGTGACTGGAGTGGAATCAAGTGGAATACGTGTAATTTCCATAAAATTTGTGATTTCCCCAAGAAAAAACATTTCCAATAATTGTAAACGCTCAACTCCACCTCTATAATCATTCTACTTGTCCTTAAATACATCCGTATGTTTATGTAAATGTGGTTCATTTGTGCGGTTGAGGTTTCGTCGACGTTTTTTACAATGACAATGTCTTTGTGCTAATGTTTAATTTTAGTGTGTATCTTTTTATATGTACAACTTTGTTGCATATCATATTCAAAGCTCTGAGTGGGTTTATTTTTATATGCAAGCCATATATACCTACCTTACGCACAAGGTCGACTAGTTTTAATTTTTGGGTTGTACTTGTGCCTATCAGAATGTTAAAGGAGTTGTAGATTTGCAGCGTGCAAAAAAATCATTGACTACCTGCCTGTGCCAAGCTAAATTTTATGACTGTCAGATTAAGTGCTATTACGATCTTCAACTTGAAAAAAATGGTGCAAAAAGGTTCAAGCTGTTCTCTAGGTAGATCCCAGGTAACAGGTCAGTTGTATTATTTTGGAAAAGATGTTTGATTGTGAGTGATATGAAGCAAAGTATTTATTTCATGGTATGTGATTTAACGCATCAACTGAAATTAATAGACGCTGGAATAACATAAAAAACATTATTTGCCACGCTGAGAAGCTGGCCGGACGGTGGTCACTACGCACGCCGCACACACGAACGACTCTTCATTTATACCTATTGCAAATTGCAAGTAGATTAGTAGAGCAACGAAGATGCGTGGGAAATGCCTTGGCGAAAACTGCCTATTAGTTATCTAATATCGCTGTCTTAATACTTTCAATTACCGAATACCTGTTATAATATCAACAATACTAATTTAGTACTGAGCGAGGCTTCCTATATCCATCCCTAACAATATGTATTGTGGGGTGAGTGAGATACACATCTACAACTACAAGATAAAAGTCATTACCTTTGTTTTCCCGTCATACAAACGGTCCATAGCCTGAGGTAGGATGGATGGAGTGGTGAAATTATCTTGCAAAAAGTTAGCGAGTGTGAATCACCTTCTACTCACAGCAAAGCTTAAAATTTTGCATATGCATGAGGTTTAGTGTTTACATACAAATGATCTCATCTCGTCTGCCTATGCATCCTGTGGATCTTTTGCTCATGTTGATTCGCAGAAGCCAACACTGAAAATATGCTCTGTGGTTCGGCGTCACGTCGTGAGAATTACCAGTGATTACTTAAGTTCTGAACGTAGTTGTCCTTTGGGATGTGTGTAATTACCTCGGCTGAATTCACGTTGAGAATAGCTGATATATAATCGTAAGTCTATTTGAATCCAATCGTTGGAATCTTCCTTTTAACTAAACGCCATTTTGATTAACAGTTTTCCAACACTTCCATAAAAATCGCTGAATGTGCATTTTTCATTTAGTTTTGAGCATTTATTTGCTTAAACACAAACGTATAAGAAAACTTATGCATGAGATACGGGAAATGCGCATTTGTTATCTTCAACTGAAACCCTACCTAACCTGAGCAGTTTTATTTGTGTGCAAGAGGAATTGCTTGAGAATCCTGTTTAATTAAATCGTGTGTTGATTTATTCAGATTTCTAAATATAATCTCAATCCTTATGCATATGCTTGACAAGGCATGAGTTAACCAAGACGGAATGATTAAGTTGAGTTCGAAGCATCATATAAATTTTTTTAACATGGAGCAAATTCCAGTTTCAACGTTGTGATCGAATTCCGGAAGATAAAATTCATTTAGGATAAGTTTGCTTAAATCCTTGATTTGTAACAATCTTTACAATGATCGACGTTCCAAAAAGGGCAGCCGTCGAAGTACGGGATGCAGTCAAATCTTACGTGAAAGGAGAAGTGGTGATTAATCACATGAACATGACGGTGCCTAAAGGAACCATGTGAGTGAATTGATGTTTTTTTTACTTTCTACATATTGAATGAAATAACTTGGATGGATGTAATTGAATTGACTGTCATTTTCAGATATGGGCTCCTTGGAAGTTCTGGTTGTGGTAAGACTTCTATTCTCTCTTGTATCGTGGGCTTACGACAACTCGACTCTGGACAAATTTTGGTGTTTGGGAAGGAACCCGGAACGAAGGAGAGTGGTATACCTGGAAATCGGCTGGGCTTCATGCCACAGGACATTGCTTTATATCCCAACTTTACAATTCGAGAAATTCTTTTATACTTTGGAAGAATTTATGGTATGCAGAAAAATGACATAATGAAACGAGTAGAATTCCTATCCAAATTTTTGCAACTGCCTGCCAGCTCAAAACGAATCTCTAGCCTTAGGTATACAACTACAACAAAATTGTGTATAATTAAAATTGAAAAATTCCCGTTCAAATCCATACCGAAAGTTTATATACCCATCTCTAAAACATTGACAGTGGTGGTCAGCAAAGGAGAACTTCGCTAGCTACTGCGTTTGTACATGATCCCGAACTCCTCATTCTGGATGAACCGGTTAGTAGATTTTAAGAGTTTAAAGGTAGTAACTATCTATTTGACATTTGAAAATATTCCCAATTTTGTATTTCAGACAGTCGGCGTTGATCCTATTCTTCGAATGAGGTAAGCCAAGAATAAATTGATTACTTACCTCTTTGCATGGTAGTCAATAAATAATTCATGTATCCTTTTAACTAACCAGTATTTGGGACCATTTATGCGCAATGACAAACAACGGACGTACAACTGTAATAGTAACTACACACTACATTGAGGAAGCCCGTAGGTCAGATACAGTAAGCAGTTTACACACACAAAAATCTCATAAAGTTTTAAACTCGTCGCTATAAGATTTGCCTAAATAATTATGGTATATTGACTATTGTTGTGTTTCGCATTTTGCGTTCCCTTTTTAGAAGATATTGTCCTTGAGTTATGCCGAAAAGACCATGCACGAATCAAACAAGGACTTGGTGCATCAGAAGGAGATCATCACTCTTCTGATAATAATGAAAACTGCACAAGTCCATATCCCAGACCGATATCCAAAGTGAGGATGAAGTTAAAACTGTCGTTAATACCATTTCTTTATCGGCACAACACAACTGCTAATGGTAGTTCTGTTGCCGAATCTGAAAATTGTGATTGTGTAGTGGTGGGATTTGATAAGCGAAGCGAGCACGTTACCGAAGTCGGGCCCTTTGAATCACAACAAAAGAACCGCAAGTCCGTTACCATTTCAAACAAAGAGACTGAAACGACACGGTATAGTTCATCGCAGCGAGATCGAATCAATTCGCTGATTCGTCGGAATTGCATCTACTTTGCAAGAAATATAACGTACGAATTATTCGTATTTGCTCACATATTTAAAACTAGGTAATTGCAAATAACTATAGGATTCTGAATGATTCGATTTTTTTTAATTTACAGGTTTATTTTAATGTTGTTAATATTTCCTGCCTTACAAACGGCATTAGTAGCAGTAACTATTGGAGGGGATCCAAAGAACATGAGCTTAGGTGTAGTTAATCAAGAGTTACCTGATTGGGAAATTAGTTGCAAATCACAAAACTTCACCTGTTCTAGTGGCGCGTACAGTTGTCGACTTTTGAAAGCCTTGGAAAGTTCCTCCATCTTGCATTTGGTAATTGGGAAAAAAATCATGGGAATTATTTGGTTGTTGAGTATGTATTTCTATTTCATTCGTGATTCTTTTAGATTCCATTTTCTTCCAAAGAGGATGCCATACAAGAAACGAAACATGGGAAAATATATGGACTGTTATCTATTCCCGAAAATTATACTCAACATGTTGTGGATCGTGATATCGCAGGACTTTTTCCGTCAAGCGAAGATTTGGACGGATCCACGCTGAATGTGAACTTGGATATGTCTAGTATGTGGAACAGACTTTTTTTATTGCATGTTAGCTTGTGTGCTATCATTATAAAAATGTTCCTTTCTGCTCTCAAATTTTGTCAGTTGAACTGGTATTCATGTGGAAATATACATACAATTGGAATTTTTACAGATTATGTTGCTAGTGTTCTAATAATACGCCAACTATACTCGTCGCTCGAGAGTTATGGCATGCAACTTGCAGGCCATTGTGAGAAATCACCTCAAGAGCTGAAAATACCATTACACGTATGCGTGAATAAGCATTTTATTTAGCTGTGAGTTTGAATTTGTGACGAATATTGCTGAAATCGAATCTCACTCGACATTTTTTCAGTACAGAGAACCAGTTTACGGAAGATTAGACTCGGACTACACTGAATACGTGACTCCTGGTGCACTAATAATGTAATTTGATTTTTTATGATTTCCCCCATTCCATGCTATTGCAAAACGTGTGAAATGAAATAACCCTCCTATTTTCTGTAGGATACTATTTTTGATTCCGATGTGTACTTGTGGTCTAGCATTTGTTGCAGGTAAATTAAACACAAAAGAAATGGTAGTATTTATGACAAGTTATATTTCTCGCTATTATTGTCGTATAGAATCATTCCAACTTCGGTCTTACTATTTTTGTTTTACAGACAAACGCCAAGGGACTATGGAAAGATCAATGGTAGCAGGTATGTGATGAATCAATTTATTTGAAAAATTAATATCAAGTTGATCTTCTTGTGAGTACTAAATTACAACATGTGTATATTTAGTTTATGTGTAACCATATGTTTTCAGGGACTAGCGCATTTGAAATGATGGTATCTTACTTTGTCACCGATGGACTTATAATAATTTTCCAAACATCAATTAGTAGTGCAATTATAATATTCGGATTCAATTTCAAAGTACAAGGCTCCTTCGTTCTGTATGGACTTTTATGCCTTCTCACCGGTGTATGTGGACAGGCATGGGGTATGCTATGAAAACGTTTTGCAACGATTATAATTTAGATTTCTTATTACTCCTATATTTATGACTTTCTGGCAAAATTCGAATTGCAGGATTTGTTTTCGGGATTATTTGCCCAGATGAGGCGTCACTTCTCATTACAGCATTTACCTTGCATTTTCCATTGTTGCTTCAAGGAGGTCTGCAGCATTGTTTACCAAAATTCAAATCTCTTTAGCCATTCTTATGGGCAATAATTGATTTTTTCTTTACTTTCAGGAATTATTTGGCCACTGGAAGGAATTTCAAAATATATGCGCTACTTTAGCCATTGTCTTCCAGTCACAGCATCTCTACATTCACTGCGGTCAATAGTTGCACGTGGTTTTGGCCTTTCA
>JAHZNA010004232.1:0-28665 GCA_027743935.1 Sinodicranocentrus sp. ZH6
ATTTTTGGAAATCTGATGCTGGGGACCTGATGCTAGTATATATCCATGTTTACGCTGTACATATGACAGAATATATAAATATATATCTGATGCTGTAGACCGAGTTGCTATTGCTGATGCTCTGGACCGTGTGCCTGATGCTGTAGACCTTCCACTGCACACAGCACACAAGTTTTGGTGAACATATGATATGTATATCCGTGGTATGTATATCACGTTAAAAAACGAACGGACGGAATCCTGTCCGTCTCCGTCAGTTGTATTTTGTGTGGTATGGTGGTTCAATTGATGGATAAAAGATAAAATACATACTGTGTTCGATGATGGTCCATTAGTTCATAGTTCATGACGAATGGATTAATCTCCTTATAATCCATATTCCATACTATATACTCAAATACTTCATTGATAATAGCACCCATCGACTTTCCTTGGAATCCTCAGCAATTTATGTCGATGTAGTTTTTAAATTGTAGTTTGTACGCGTTTGCGTAGTTTGCATTGCATTGATGATCACTTGCAGATTGATGTATATTGTGCAGTGTTATTTGTTTATTCAGTTAATTTGAGGACGTTCCATCGGAAAATTGACAATCGAAGGTTTGACCTACAGGTACTTCCATAACATAACTAACCTACTACGTACATTTCAACTTTCCAACTTCCCAAAAATAATTTGTTGTAACGGTTGACGTTCAACGTTGAAGGTTCGACTTCGGATTTAGGAATGGTCCTTCCTGGTACAAGTTGGTAGTTTCGGTAATCCTGCCTGACCTACACGACCTAATCCATATTTTGTAAATATATATTATCCTCCCCGTTAAACAAATTGTCATCTGATTCGATTCGTTGTTCCAATGTTTTCAGCATTTAATAGTCAATCATGTATAGTTGAGATTGGAGTGTGGAGAGTCAAATGTCACAACAAATGTGAAAAATTAATTATTAATATATTTTGTATTTATGGGTCGGATATTTATTATCTGACTAAACATAAACTAGCAACTAATGACTAAAGACAACATATACATTCAACATTCAACACTGCATTAATATTTGTATTTGTGTTTATGAAGATAAACAATAAAAATTAGAATAAAATAAGAATATGACATACATGTCACTTGACCAACAACCAATGATGGACAACGGATGCAAGAGTTGACAGTTGAGAGTATAGTCAAGATTCAAGATTAAGATTAGTCATAGTGTCATTCGAGTCTTAAGTCAAAATTGACAATTGATTGATCTTCTGATCTTGAACATTGAATTGTTCAGAAAACTGTCACTGTGAATGTAATCATAGTGTGTGATAATGACTTATGACTTATCATCAGTGTAGCGTGGCGAAGGGCAAAACTTTGTTAAATACTTTACTTTATGGTCTTAACAAACGATAAGTCGTTGGTCGTAAGTCATAAGTCATTGTTGCCGCCGGCGTGCATGTATTTCAGTGCAGTCGCATTAATTTTTGTTCGTTCGTATTCGAATTCAATATTTTTTTGTGATCGCCGAATCGGTAGTTTTCTTACAAGTTGGGTTAGTTGTTAGTGGCTCTCCTCTTTGATAAGCGTATGCATTAATCAACTATGACGATTGACGTACATAATCTGAATGTATATAGAAAGAATGGTATATAGTATAGAGTATAGCTGATATGATGTAGTTGATGGATAGAAAATAAGTGTTTACTGCTCAAAATTGTTGCCGTACAAGCAACTACTCACTCAATTGAAAAGTAGACAGTGATAAAAAAGAAAATCATTTGTTCAAGTTCATCGTTGATCGTTATCGCCAAGAGCAAAGGGTCTGGAGTCTAGAGGCAATAGCTCTTGCCCTCACCAAATTAGTATATTTTTGTGATTGGTGATAGTTTTCTATATACATCTTGTGGTTCAATGTTATCAAGTGTACGGCTAGAGTGAAACTCGAATCGTCGCGTCATTCGTTTAGTAGACCTTTCAACTTTTGGCTAATTTCAGATTTTCTTTTTTTTTAAAAAATCACAGTATGTAATTCTCGAATATTTGGCAGTGACGGTCAACGGTATGGGTCAATATTTAAATGGAAATACTTGTGCATTGGCGATAAACTGATGATGGTCAATGGTAGCAATTAAATTTTAACTTTTACTTGATTTTCAGTACAAAGATGGGTTCTACAGCAGGAGGAGAAAATTCTAACGAGATGGACAGAGAAGCGGAAAACAGTCTTGGAGAGGCTGTTATGGAAGTCCTATTAGAATTTCAGGTAACTATTTACTTAGTTTAAGTTGTTGCCGTTGTTGGTCATTAGTACAATCAACACATCTCAGCTGACTGAAGCTGAGAAATAACTGAACTGAATAGGTAGGTCATTCGTTATTCGTTCCTGACTATCCATGTATTGTAACGTTTCCTTTGATTTTTTATAGGCTGTTACGGGAATGGAGGATATTGAAGAATCGAGACAAATATTGGATCGCCATAATTGGGATTTACTATCTGCAATTAATAGTCACATGGGTTTTGACACTGGATCTCAATATTCACATTCAAGTACGTCATCACCCTCCGTCAATCATGTATCATCGCAGTCACATCAAAATCCACAATCCCCTTCTAGTTCCCGAGATGCTAATCGACCTATGTCAACATCTCGTAATAATCCAAACAGTCGTGCAGTAACGAGAAGCAACGCTGGAGGTGGATTGTTCAGTTGGTTATGGCAGTTTTTCACCAAACCAGTGGAATTCTTTTTTCATTATGTATGGGAATTTATTGGATTTGGACTACGGTTTCTCAGAGCGGATCCAAGAATGGGTAAACTGATTTCACATTTCAACTGTAACTACATACATTACAAGACGTATGGCAATTTGATATAAAATGATACGACACTAATTTTTAGCGATCACAAATCCTGTCCAGGACGTTGTCGATTTTATTACTCACTATGATGCAACGTATGGTACTGAACATCCTGTATTTTATCAGGTAAACAATCAGCAATTACACTGGTCTGGGATACCAATATTTATAAAAATATTTAAACATTAAAACAATGAAACCGACCTTTATTAGCAAATTAAAACTGTCTCCTATTATAGGGAACATATAGCCAAGCTTTAAGTGATGCGAAAAAAGAATTGAAGTTTTTGCTGGTCTATCTTCATTGCGATGATCACGTGGACACGTCTGTTTTCTGTCGTCGTGTTATGCCGTATCAAGGATTTCGAGATTTTGTTCGAGAAAACATGCTGTTCTGGGGATGCAGTATTAATTCGCCGGAAGGTTATCGCACTTCACAAGCTCTGAAGGAAAACACTTATCCCTTTCTTGCATTGATTGTTTTAAAAAATCATCGAATGACTGTTGTGACCAGGTAACTTTGAAGTCGGCGTTATTTACATGATTAAATGATAAAATAGTAATAGATGTGTTAATATGCACTTAATAAATAAGTTAGGAAGACTGATGTGTATGATAATTAAAATTCGTTGTAGAATCGAGGGAGATACCAACCCCGATTCGGTTCTCGCCCGTCTTCATCAGGGTGTTGCTGATAATGAAGCATTCCTAATTGCGGAACGACAGGAGCGCTTGGAAAGGAGCATGACGCAGACTCTTCGACAGCAACAAGATGTGGCATATGAGGAATCGCTGAGGGCGGATCAAGAAAAGGAACGGCGTAAACAGGAAGAAAGGGAGAAAAAACGTCTGGAGGAATTAGAAAAGCAAAGGATTTTGGATGAGGAACGCGATCGTAGAGAAGTAAGCGCAATTTTTCCTGTTTTTAGATTGCTAATTTATGTTACGATAAGTAATTATCAAATATAGAATGGATACCGTGCGGATTTATGCGTTGGGTACTGTTGCAATGCAAATAACTTAATTCAATCGAAGATGCTTGCCGATGTTGATACTTTCTTTTGGATTTTAGGAAATTAAACGACAAAAAGGACTAGCCGCCGAGAACCTAAAACCCGAACCGGCTATAGGCGACCCTGATATTATTAGGGTAGTTATTAAATTGCCATCTGGAACTCGTCTGGAAAGGAAATTTTTGAAATCGGATTCTTTGAAGGTATTTTTTTCTTTGCTAAGAGTTGGGCCAAGTTGAAAAACTAAATTGCTATCAAGGGTGGGTGGTCAGCACAGCATTTATACGTGATGATTTTTTTCTTCCCCTATTAGCATTTGCATCAATTCGTATTCAGCCACAAAGAAGCCCCAGACTTTTTTGAAATCGCTACTAACTTTCCAAAAAGAACTCTTCCGTGTAAAGGAACTGAAGAAAATTCGGAACCACCAACATTTTTTCAGGCAGGTTTGGAAAAGAGTGAAATGCTCTTCGTGTACGATCTTGAGTCCTAGTTCACTTAAATTGAGGTTGCTCGAGAAGTGTGCTATTAAATAACTTTCGAACTTGATGTATGAATGCTTACTTAGTGTACTGTATGGAATGAATTCATGAATTTGATAATTTGGTTGAATTAATTTAGGTTATGTTGTTAAGTTAATTTTTACGTAAAAATACGCACCTATAAATGAATTTTGTTACGTGTTTGTCATCGAACTAAAAAGTAAGCGAATGCATCGGATTAAACGAGGGTTCTGAATTTCTGACAGTTTTAGTTCATTAGTGAATAAATGAAAGTTGCATAAATTTTGCATATGAAGTAAATTAAAATATGTACATTACATACATAAAATAAATTATAAATACCATATGTATGTATACTTAACTATTGATTGGAAACTGCGATGTTACTTACATGCGAAATAAAGTGGTATGTGTTTGTACGATGAAATGTTGCATACTGCAACTTCACTGATTATAAGTAAAGGTGAGAACAGTTCGCCGTACATCAGTAAATCTATTAGATGACGCTGCGCTGAATGAAAGAAATTGCATGAAAATTCTAAAGTGCTGGCTGTACTGTTGTCTGGTATGACATGTTTCTGTGTTTGATTATTCACATGTTAATTTGATTTTAACAATAACCCTTGAATGTATCTTTAGTGAGTACTTTCTCAGACTGCATTCAGGAAAACTTTTCTTGGTTTCCATTTCAGTTCCAATCATATAGAGGCTGGCATCTTATTTTGCTCTTGCTATTGATTGACGGTGTCCATTTCTAGTTTTACTTCTCATTCCACGAACCATTCTACAAGAAATGAGCAAAGTATTACTGGTGGTTTATTCTCAGCCAACATTAACAAAGCGTTAGTAAACAAGTACCATCTAGGTCGTCGAGATTCTTTTGTTTTTGAACAGCCGATTTAACGGGATCTTTGTCTATCATCGTTGGTAAAAGCGTTGAGAATTTGTTCCTATGAGAGTGGTATTTTAAATGCTCTAGTTCCATTGCTTCAGTACTTGGCTGTGTTGGGCGATGCATGAGGGCACTACCTGCACAAAATAAAAAATGTAAATCCGATCTGGTAAATCATATATCTTTGTTAAAAATCAGTAGGCACTAGATGAAGAAGGTGCACTGTACACATATTTATAATGTAAGTGTTAAGCCTTCACTTACTTGGAGCAGGCTTCAGAGTCAGGGCTTGGAGTGTGTGATAGTCTTTACAGTGAATAAAATGCATTTCCATCTCCTCTATAGGAATATGATGACATCTATTATACGGGCATATTTTAATTTTCAGGGCTAACTTCGGATTATTCTGTAGATAGGAAACAAAATTGCAGACGTGCTCAAATTTATAACATGTGACAATAGTAAACACATAAACTGGTTAATTGTCCATTATCAATTACTTTTCTGCATTTGACTAAATGGTTCGGTAATTTTCCGATTTCGATCATGTGAGATCTATTGTATGGGCAAATCATTAGACCATCTATCGCGGTATCCATTTTCAAAAGTTCTTACACAATGATAATTTTCTTTACAAATCACTAAATATGACATGACTGCCGTCAACCTAGCTGTAAAACACACTAATTACGTCATTGTTTTCTTTTCTTCGATTTTGTATATTTAATAACAATAATAAACTTATTGAATCCGAGTAAGTAAATATTATTGTCTACAGTGGACGATAAACAGCTACAGCTGATAGATCATCTTGCAAACTTCAACATGCTTCAAATTGAATGTTTGGAAAAAATGAACCGACTTGTAGGACAGAATTGTTCATCCATTCCATATCCAAGTATTCCATAGTATCACTCACTCATACCTCACTACACCAACATACTAACAACAAAACAGAATGTTTTTGTTTGGCTTGATTTGTGCACTTTTACTTGTACATGAATCATAGAATCGTATCGTAAAAGTATTCATTCATTACTTATACTTTTTATGTATACTATGGCGAAGGTGAATATTGCGATTTGCGATTTGCGATATGAAAAGAATAGGATAACTAAATCCAAAATATAAAGTTCACAATTCTCAAAATTCCCATTTCCCCACACTTGAGTGTCACAATAAAGTAATAAAATAAGTACTCATACATCATATGCACAACCGTATATTGTATATTACTGCTTGCTTGCTTTACTTACTCTTTTAATACCAATCACTCCACTAATCAACATATTTACCATAATGCATTTAAACGCTCTTTGGTATTGGGCAACGCCTTGACTAACCCACTTAAATGACTTCAATACTCTGACACAACGCATACTTACATTTAGCATATTAAACTGGTGACAAACGACAAAACGAACGATGACGGTCACATGCACATCCATAGACATTCATTGATGATCATGAAATTACTCGTTTTACTGAAAGCATCATGGGAATGGAGCATTTACTTCATACCGGAGTAATATTCAGCGAAACCGTTTATTAATCACTTTTCAGATTTGGCTTAATTATTTTTATTATCACGTTACACAACGGACTCCGTTGTTACATATTTCCCCTTTTACATTTGTGGGCATCTATTTCAGACAGAGCTGTGCAAAAATGTTCGTACTATGATATATGGATTTAGCTTATGGATGTCGAATTCGTTCGGATATCTTGAACCAAAATTATATTAGCCGGTTAAATGCGAATCTCCAAATCTCAATCTCAACACGAACACGCACATGCAAAAATATTACTAATACATCTTAATCCTTTGGTGTATGCAAAAATAAATCCCCGATGTTGCATGGCCCGCGTGTGTTATTTATGTGGATTAAGAAACCGAATTCATTATGTATCACTTAAAGTTCTTCCTGATTCCATCATTCAGTTCCATACAAAGAAGTCAAGTTATTCTTATTCTATGGTTCCATAGTTCCATTCCATGTCTTTCCCCGGGCCAGCCACTGCCTGCGAAAACACCATAATACCGATAATGTGTTTTGCGAGATATGCGAGAAGTACAGATGACAGAGATGCATGCTGCATGTATATATTTTAAGGTGAATGAAAATGAATACGGTCTGCTGGCTGGCTGACTGTGACTCTTAAAACACACTTTCCCAATATCCCCTGTATTTGTGTTATAGTATTGTAAATGATGGTTTGGGAAAAGATGACTTCGTGTACATCGTGTAAAAATAAAGATTTTGCATTTGTTGTTGAGTTGAGATTGAGATTAAAAATACGTCCAACATCATACTGTACTGGTAGATCGTTGTAGTTAGTGTGTATATACGCATAGCGTAAAAGCCTTGCTACCAAAACGCCGTCATATAAGTATATGGTGATATATAGTCTATCTAGAGTACTTAATTTTTTAAAGCATCAGCAGGGTCACCGTGAACTTTTTTCTAGGGGACGGTCCGGCGTGGAAAATTTTGGTGAGAATTTAAGTAAATAGAAAAAAAATTAATTTTATGTGAGTCTTTGGCCCAAGAAGTACAACTTGTACTGTACAAGCGAGTGTGCAAACAAATTTGTACTGCAATTTCAAATCACAAATCGGAAATATATTTATGGTATACCATATACCTGTTTCTTTGATTGTGTACAAATTCAATACTGCTTGCTTCACATGTGCAATATTGTGGAATGGTTGCATAGAATGTATAGTAATTTACAATTACAATCATATCATAAATAGAATTAGAGCAGGTTAGAATTGTGACATTAATTATTTTCATAGTTATTAGTAGTTTCATGAGTGCGGTGGAAGACATATTACATCAATTGAAGTATACCTAGTCAATAGTACTAATAATTGTTAATAATAAGTGTTTAAACTTCAGACTCCATTGTATTTAAGTTTCTGCACGGTACAATGTTTTACGTTTTACCTCTCATATCTCACGCAATGACATTCAACATATTTACATTATTACATTTAAGGAGTAAGGACGATGCTCCACTTCTGACCGCAGTAATCTAGCTGTCTATTGTTGATGATTTTTAAAGAATATTTTGAATAAATGTTCAAATTTTTGTAAACAGCAATTCTACAAGTATAAATGAAATTTGATGGAAGGGCGCGGCGATAACTGCGATAAAATTTGAATTAATGATAAAATAACGGGGATTGAAGTGGAAATAAAATTTGAATGTTGGACTCGTTAGTGGACGGGAGTTAGGAAGTCCACAACTCTTTATATGGAATTAAACAGATGTAGTTTTATGTAATTTAGTGTAGTTTGGAATAATCTCATTTATAACCAATCGCTGTAAAACACATATCCAATCACTCTCATAAAAATAAAATTCAGTAAGATTTTAACCTGACTTTAAAATGAAAGAAAATTTTCTTCTCGCAGGTGAAAGCAAGGAAAGAGAGTGGGCAGGGCACCTAGGTTGTAGGTGAGTGGTGAGTGTGATCAAAGGTGCCGGAGGCCTGAGGACTGAGGATCTAGCAGAGCTTATTGAATTATTCCAAATTTAACCCACTCGGACATTCACCGTGTATTTCTTACCGATACACACAGGATTAGGATACCAAGGTGTTTTCACGAGTTTGCGAGTAGTGCATTGTAATTGTAACCCTGTGTTACAATTAACAATCGGCATATAACTTTTATTGGATTCAGGAGTTGGAATCCAGTTTCAGTTTCGGTCAATAAAGGGAAAAGTAAGTATACCATTTAAGCTTGCGTAATTCCAACAACAGAGTACTCTATAAGAGGTTGTGTAAATAACAAATGTGCGAAACAATAAAAGGAACAATAATGTCAATTTGAAGTCACACCTAATTAGTTTGGGTTGTTTCCTGTTCTAGTCATAACCCAAAATGTTAAAGGGACCGATTGGTCGGGTTAGTCGGAAGTACATCGGACAGGTAATGCTTGTTCAACATTTAAGTGGATTGTAGAACAACGTTAATTGTATTACCTTGCCTGCATGTGCAACATTAATGTAACTTACAACTAAAATCTTCTGTGATCTCTTTAAGTGTGCTAGTCTATGGAATTCGAGATCTGCAAATAATAGGTTGTCTCAATGGGTCATTACAACCCGTAATGGAGTTGGTTCACTCGCACCCAGATCCACGAGTAGTATAGTGTAAGTATATTATGTTCCAAGTTCCTCTCCAACTATGGATAATACGTTTTTTGATTCCTTGGTCATAAGCGGTGTACACTCAGATCTGTTTGCATTTTTTATTACCTTAAATAGTATTTCCGAGCTGAATGTTACCAAACACAATCCAAAATGGGTGACAGGAGCAAGATATTTTCATGTGTCTTGCCCTATGAATGATGAAGTTAAAATAGTAAATGTACCTCAGTTTGCGGATTCTATATCTGAAGGAGACGTTAGGTGGGAAAAAGGTGGGGCATCTCTGTCTATAATAAAATATAATTTTGATCTGTAACTACTGAAAAAAATTAATAAGTCTCTTGTTTGTAATCAGCCGTTGGCGATTCTGTCTCTGAAGACGAAACAGTGTGTGAAATAGAAACTGACAAAGTAAGTTTTCTCTGTATTTTAAAAGTTAAAGCCGAATACTGTTGAGATAATGATATCATTGAATTATGCAGACATCAATTCCTGTCCCTTCACCTGGAAATGGCATCATCGAGGAAAGATTTGTTGAAGATGGGGCAACCGTGAAGACTGGGCAGCAGTTATTTAAGATAAAACTAACTGGTAATAAAAATTTTCTTGTTTTATTTAAATAGTAAATAAATGATGAAATTATACATTTTTTAAATGTGTGTGTAGGCGCTGCCGCTCCAAAGAAGGATGCCCCTGCTCCTCAAGCATCTGCCCCTCCGCCACCTGCTGCTGCACCTCCACCACCCCCTCCAGCCGCTTCAGCAGCTGCTGGACCTCCACCACCAAGACCTCCTCCGCCACCTCCAAAACCCGCCGCTCCTAGAAAATCAACCCCAGTCAGCTCTATTCAGCCATCTCAAATGGCGGAGGCGAGAGTAAAAGTACTAGCTTCCTCTGTTAAAATATATGACCTATTGGTTTTAAATCCTGTCGTGCAGTTTTTTGCGGCGGTGTACGAAAAATTTTTATTCAAGAAAATAATTTGATATTTTTTAAAGATTCCTCCAGCCGATCCAACGAAAGAAATCACGGGAACTAGGACAGAGCAACGGGTTAAAATGAATCGAATGAGGCTAAGAATTGCACAACGTCTAAAAGATGCTCAAAATATCAATGCAATGCTTACTACATTCAATGAAATTGACATGAGGTATTAAGACTTACGATATGATGATAGATTTGGGGCTCTTTGGTAGATTGCTTTAATAATGTTCTGTTTTTATATAAAAAATAGTAATATGACAGAAATGAGAAAGACGTACGGTGAAGCGTTTCTAAAGAAGCACGGCTTCAAACTTGGTTTTATGTCAGCGTTTGTAAAAGCCTCTGCATATGCCCTTCAAGATCAACCAGTCGTTAATGCTGTAATCGATGCTGCAGATGTAGTGTATCGTGATTACGTGGATATTTCTGTTGCCGTTGCCACACCCAAAGTATGATTTCAAAAGATTGTGAATCGCATTTTTGCTATTATAACAGTATGCAGTATTCCTATAAAAGTGGTTAATGTTATGTTAAATATTATACGTTTTTAAACCCATGATATAAAACTGTCGATGATTACCATAAGTTATAAATTATTCAAAAACAGGTTGTAATCCGACCAATGATGTACGTTGCTCTTACTTACGACCATCGATTGGTTGATGGCCGTGAGGCTGTGACGTTTCTTCGCAAGATCAAAGCCTGTGTTGAAGACCCGAGGAACTTACTACTGGACTTTTAAATAACTTAAAGTATTTGATTAATAATTTATAGTCATTGAATTGAATGTACTTTCTCTGTTAGTTTGTCAAAAGGATAAAATTACAGACGGTAGTAAAAGTAAAACTATTTGAGATGTTTGTTTTCTGGCTTCCGAACAAACTATTATATACCTAGATGAACTTCGTGTAGTCAGAATAAATTATTTAAAGCTTATTAGATATATAGCTGCATAAATATTAATATAGTATTATATTACCTACTTGTATGGTGTGTATTTGAGTCTTGTAGACGAGGGAGCATAATATTTGCCTTGCCAATCTATGCATTTACTTAATATTGTAGCATTTACCTATTTATAAATTATGGATTTTTGGTGTATTTGGTTGTAATGTACAATGATTCTGTAAATTATGCCGATACACTGATAAAAAATATTCTACTTAAAAGAAAGACGCAGTCAATCAGGATATCTCCTTGTGCATGCAAGAATTTTTTGTATAGAGTAATAAATGAGATTCATTTTGCAAATGAATTATACGCATGCACGTTCAACGTTGCTAATTCGTATGCGCTTCGAAATGTCATATCCTCTAAAATGACTCTACACCAATAAATTTAAACTCAAAACTATCATAAACGGCACGGCATTTAATGTGTCTCCTTTAGAAAAATATTAGGATTGGAGGGGGAATGAGAGAGGAATAGATCGATTAATGGACTCAAGGAGTTTATACTTGAAAGATTGTTCCGGATTCTAGTATACCCACTTTGGACTTAAAATCTTGTCTTGTTATGATGGCGAACCGATGCCAAAATTATATGAAAGCAAATACTTTAGGTACACACATTTTACGAAACTAACGTAGGTTTGTAAAGCACTTCCTCTGAATCACGAATGAATGATTGCTATCGCTGAAGATTTTCCTTGACATGGCACACCAAACGATTCAGTTATCCCAAAAGACCACATTACATTAAACAGGGGCGCATTATTCTGCAGCCAGCCAGCCGATATGAAACAAGTCAGTTCTGGTTAATTTACTTGGGTCTTCAGTTCTGCTCTGATTTTAATACAAAGAGTGCTGTGTAGTGAACATTTCTAGTATCATTGAATTAAATGACAATTCGATCGAAGCATTTACGGCATTTAGTAATCATACCAGTACAATAATCTGCTATATACTTGAAGCGATCCTTTACACAACAATTTAGCATATAAAGATAGCATATAACTGTTTCGGGCCCATTTACTACCCTTCATACGATATGTCATTAAAAGCGTACTCTCATACTGGAACTACACAGCGTCATATTCCGCTATTAATTTTTATTCAGCCAACAGTACATATAGATTTTTTACAACTTAAATAAGACATTACGCATATAATGTTTACGGCTTTAAATATACTTTTACCAGGTTTTTACGTCAATAACATCTCATTTATTATCCACCATTCAAGCAGAGCATCATGAATAGCATGTATTAATCAGTATCAGACCCACGAAATTCCAGTAGAATTTGGCAAGTTACAAGTGAAAATTCGTTTTGGATATACCCTATCATTTTTTTAATCGACAATTCTTGCGCGTTGCACTCGCAATGAGTGACACACACTAAAATTGTTAATAAATAATGGAATCTTATTTGATACACCTATGCCTACTTCATATTTCTACCTGTAACAATAAATTAATAGAATAACAACCAAATGCAGAATCCTCGTCTTGGGTGGACAAATAGGATTGATGTACATTTATTGATGATTTAAATCGAAAAAGCGGTTAAATATACATCACAATCTCACGAGCATAAACTATAAATTTATACGCTGATTGTGAACGTGGGTGAAAACAACATACACACGCGTAGCGTTTATGCACGCAGTCTGATTATTGCACGCTGGTAGTTATGATACTTCGTAGTTTTTAAAAACGGTTGTCTTTCATGATCTTTCATGTCAATCATGACGAATTCACACAAGTTTAAGCTGAATATATAACGGTCGTGTAAAAATTAGTTTCTTGTTCTAACAAGTAGTGTTGTACTATAATCATATATTTCAGAAACAAAACATAATTGAGCCAAGAGTAATTAAGCACGTCTATAATTCATGTAAGCACATATTTAGTATACACAATTCTATAATTTCTATAAACAATTGGAATCCTTTCATATTCAAACTACCAAGAAGACATCTCCTATATTGTAACGAAAGAAGTGATGAACAACTTTAATGTTATAATATTATAGGAACATCAACAATCTTGTAAATATCATGAATGCACTAATAAAGTAATTTATAAACTTTACGACCTAGCTATCAAAATATGACGACGAGAAGGTAATAGGTTGGCCATTAATGGCCATATAAACAAAGTACAAGTGTTATTCTGAATGACAAGAAAAAATGTCACAATTGGTGGGCCCGGATAGGCTCTATATAGTTTTCATATTTTCACAAAACTTTTATCCAAGAAAAGAGAATTTTACGTAATATTTAAGTCATTTTCTGTACTGAAATATTGCAAGGTTTACAGTAAAAGCTAAGCATGACTTTTTCTATAAAAATACATATACATAGAATGTGACGTGACCTGTCTCATAATTTATATTATTACATAAATTCTCGGCAAATATACTAAACGCTTTCGGCGTTTTTACTTAAAATCTCTGAAATAAGTATCTCCAGTTGAAAGCCGTATTTATTAACATGGAATACATTAATACTATGTTAACCTTTACTTATTTTTCCTGCAATTAATCTACTGATCTAATTAGCTGCTATTGCATAGGGAGTACCAAGTTACATTCTATCATTCATAAATAAATGGTTTAATAAATTGCATGTGCTTACATTGATGAAAGATATGTATATGACATATAACCCCAGAGGAGCGGACGCAGAAAAATCTTCGTGCCTAACACATTATATTTTTACAATTTTTTTTCTTCTTCTAGACTTAGCTGCGCAGTTAAGCAATTATATAGCACCCCCTTAAAATCCTATCACCATTTTCTGCACATTCCTTTCCATAATCTTCTTTTAATTAATCCACAAACTTCCCATCTATTATTTGTAGCACAAATCATAATTGGTCATTCAATCAAATAATCAGATTATAATTCGGCCATGTATTCAAAACAAAACTTAAACTATCATCCTGCTCACTGAAAATGACGCTACATTCGTTAAATGAAAAAAAAATGTTTATCTAAGTTTCCTACTGGCCCGAAGTTCTTAAAAAATAATATTGTGATCGGAACATTTCCTAATTTCTAAATTTGAAATTAGTTTAAACACATCCTTAAATACACCTTTATTTGGTACACTTTTACTCTATTGTACTTGCAATTAAAATAGTCCGAGTCATACTTGCCCCACAAGGACGCATGTGTTTACGCACGATGACATATTTTTTCGACACATTTATAGTTACATATTTGAAAGTTAGTTCATATGAACCACACTGTGTAGCTTCGCAATACATTTACTCATCTTATTACAGATTATAAATATAATTGTACATAAAGTTATATGAAGAGAATATTTATCTTTTACTCAAAATGTGACTTATCGTTTCGAAATCTTATTGTAGCACCGCAATACGTTTCATTTACTCAAAAAGCATGAGTACTTGAAGTTTAGCCATGAATAGGTTAAGTTTACCTTTACCACAGTACTAAAGAATGTAAATACATGCATATTTTAATGTTTTACAGGGTTTTATAGACTCATAAAGGTACATACCTATATTTCTCTGTTCATTTTTACCTTCCTACTCAACATTCTTCTAAAAATTCCCTTATTTGGCTTAGTTTAAGCCATCTAGGAATACTTTGCAAGAGTATCTTTGTCTGTAGCAAGAGCAGGTTCATAATGTTTCGTAAGTATATACAACAAACATTTTAAGAATGATCAACTTTCGTCATGAAATACGTTAAAATAAACTCCATACCTAACCTAAACAAATATAGTCATCTTTATAACGCATAAGAGTCGTGAGTATTTTAATTTTCGGATACTTTCCTAGCTGGTTAAACTAAGCAAATTTATCTGAGTACTATAGTCCTATGCATGAATGTATTATTTAATAAATACAGGATTCTTCATAAAAATCGGCGAGAGGCAAATACCGTACCATTTTAATACCATTTAATGCAGACAATGCATATTTGTGAATGCCAATGTATTATAGTGACTTTTATTCATACCTTTAATAACACATCCGACCGTTTTATCTAAAGTTGTTTAAGTAAAACCTACAAAATGCTACTTGTAACGTCTTAGCATTCCGCCTAGAGATGAACTGAAAGAGTTGAGTGATTGTACGCAGTTATGATAAAATATCTAATATCCACTTAGAAGTCGAAATCCATGGGTTATTTGAGACTTGTTTGGAAAATGCATTCATAAATTATTAGGAGTCGTGTGATTAGTACGCGAATTTAATTTAATTCTTGATTTAAGTAAAGATGACACTTTTTTTTCGGTTATTGAACCATGTAGTGTTTGGTTTTTTGTCAAATTCCATTCAGTTTGGTCTTCTTTGAAGACGCAAAGTTGTGTTTCACGGACCCATTCCCAATATTTTCTTGAATGCCTTTCGGAATTCGGGGTTGAACACTGTGTAAATTACCTGCAACGTGATCGATACATAATTGATTATAAATAGTGGTGAGGAACTCAACTTCCATTAATCCATAAGTATGTACAAGGGTTTCAAATCTATTACCGGATTTAAACAACTGTTAACATAACCAAGCCATGTTGTAAGTATAAATGTTGTCATTCCTGGGCTGCACTCTTTATCCAACATCGAACAAACAGCGTCCATGATATTACAAGTGAAGAAGGGTAGCCAACAAGCCAAGAAAAGACCTACAAAACAAGAACATAAAAAACTTAATCATAGTTGGACTTGGACACATAAGACAGTACTTTTTCTATATTTGCACGCGTGACACAACCAAATCACTGATATAACTTTTATGATGAAAATAGTGAAGAATGCAACTTCAACCTTGCCTTCTTAATATCTTTTGTATGAAAGGTTCCACTGTAACATTATCTACTTAATATGCTTTGAGATGTAGTTGTAAGAATGACAAATAATACAGGATACTAATACTAAAAGTGTGACAAAAATCAATGCTGGTCCATTTCCATTTTGAAAAATAATACAAGGCAACTTCAAATGGTATTGTGTACTTTGTTATTATCAAAATTATCAAACTCAAAGTTATCAGGGAAATTGAGTATCAAATGTGAATGAGAAAGGTAAACTTTCTAAATGGGTATCATTTGCATTGCATTGTATTTGGAACTTGTATTCTTTATACCAGGGGGGCCTTCACAGATTTTCCATGTTCATATAAGTGTGTAAGCAAATAGACAAAAATTCATAAAAACTGCAACCTTTGTATTCTCAATAGGTATTTAAAAAATAGTATTTGTATGGTATTTTAGAATCTTCAAATTTAGAGCGACCACCAAGTAGACTTTGAAAACTTTTTTTTGCAACTACTTCATTCCAAACCCTTAGCATACTTAATTTATAAGGATACAAGTACTGTGACTTGTTTTTATCATAAAAAATGTCGAATGACAAAATGTTAGCGAAGATTCATATTATTTTTCCAGTGAATTAGTAAGTATACAAAATGTGTGTAACACACTTTTCTGAACTTTTTCAATCTCTATATTAATTACCAGGCATCAGTGCGCTTCAAACTTTGTATTATTAGGTTTCACAAAACCAGTAACAAAATTAGAGAAAATATTAACACAACATACCAAGTACAATGGCCAGTGTTTTTGTAGCCTTCCTTTCTCTTTTGGCCGATGATTTTTCTCTTTTCTTGCGACTTGCCTTGTGAACTTTTCCAAGAGTGAAGCGACTAGCTGGTTTCTTCGAACTACCAGTAGATGCATCACATGGGGATTGGGCGAGTGAAGAGTCCCCTCCATCCTTTTGTGACCGGCTTAGTCCGTTCCTTTTGCACTGATCCTGTTTTCAATGGGTAAAAACATCGTTAAATATATTTAATTTAATGGAAAAGGGGAACTGTAAAATACTGGGAAGACAATAATGAATATTAGAAATTTCTTTCACCGGTCTACTACGAAATGGACATAGCCCCGTGAAAGCTTTCACCTATTGAACTCAGAAATTACATTAAATATCAATATCAGATCGGATGTTCTATTCCTGCAAACTGTTCGTGTGTGTAATCTGATTTATCCTAGTCGTACAGCCAACCATAAACTTTTCAAAAGAGCTATTAGAAAAAGGCACAAATTGAGCCTCAGCCTTTATTCTGTCAATTTAATTTATAAAAGAGAAGAGTAAAATCATAGGATTATCATTCGTTGAAAGACTACTAAAGCATCAGTCTAACTAAGTAAGCGTAAGTATATTTCATACGGATCTATGATAAAAATGAGTAATGAAAAGAGATATAAAAACTCGTAAGTAACTAGTACATTTGATAAATTTGTCATGTTTGGAGTAGATTATATCTCCAAAAATGAAAATTTAAATATCACTTAAAGAAGTCTAAATTTTTGAGAGCTTTCTTGAAGTTTATTTCTGAAAATGTTCGTGAAAAATTCCTCGGCGTATTAAGCAATAGATTATTCCTTTGTGGGTAGTGCATCTACATATTTCCTCAGTATACATTTTGCACAGTAAATGAATGATATCAATGCATGCAACATGAGATTTTCAAGTTTTATAAATATGTATATATCTACATCCACACACATAAATCATTCTAGGCACTCCATCTCCCTCCCATCTACTTTTTAAATGGCAGAATTCCCTTCCAAGACTCTCGTACCGTGCATTCCTCTACTCTCCTCTCTCTCTCTCTCTCTCTCTCTCTCTCTACATCTCTTCAATAATGATAATCATAATGGTAATAATACGCTTGTTCTCTAGCTCTTAAATAGATGACAGAATAAAAGAGACTCTCTGAAGTGAATGAGGCTCGGAGAGATATAATGAGTTTTTCCCTCATGTCTTTGTCTTTTCTTTGTCTTTTTTCTTCCTCATGAAAGCAAAAGACCTTGAATCTCTTCAGTTTCGATATAATAGCAGGCCACCACGTTTTATAAGGACTTTATTTTATGATGCTCTTTTTTTCGGGTACAGTTTACGCGGCTGGAAAAAGACGAAAAGGATCTAATAAAGGGGAGACCAATAAGTCCATCCATTTTATGTGTGTCTTTCTTTTGGAAAGTACTTAAGTAACTGAGCCACGAGGAAGACCACTATATGCATATTATGTAGTGTGTGAAAGACTTTGCAATATCAGTTTAGTGCATCACTCTTTTGTGCTTGGATAAGCGAATGAGTTCACAAGAGGGGTTGGCATACAGACATTCATTCTTTCCAGCAGCCTTCACCTTTATCATATTATTTTAACGGAAGCTTTAATTTCCAAAATGAGAAGGGACGGGTGTACTGCGGTAAGTAAGAAGATGGATGAGCAACTTGAAGTGGGCAAGACAAGCCAGTGGGAAAATGATGAAAGGCACAAGGAGCCTTGATTAGAGAAAAAGAAAAGGATATTAAAACAAAAAAGGAAGATTGTTGAAATGGAGAATGCAAAGACTTGTCTTGTTACTTCCATCCATCTCCCTCTGCGTATCTTGGTTTCGATGGAACATTCCAACCTCTCTACCGACTGGGGAGATGGTAATAATGAAATTTATAGAACGGAAGTATTGTATATTTTCAAAGAAAGCTGAGAAAGCCTTTTGCATCCTTAACATTCATACATATTTCACAACTGGCAATGAACAAACAAATGAAATGAAAGTGCATAAAAACTTTTCATCGCGACGTATTCATAAATCCATCCTTGCCTCAAATGAAAAAAATTAATGTGACATACACATGATGTGATGTATACGATCTGTTACTTTCTATGTAAAACTTTCTACACACCTATACGTTATAAGGTCTTTTCATACGTAGTATGAATGAATACCTCAAATGTTCATTTCAGGAATTGGGTATGACGCATTATTCAAAGGCATTCGGGAGAGCCCACTGGCGATTGTGCCAACAATGCTGGCACAAAACACACATGACACCAATGCTAATTTATATGAGATTCTTAGTAAACTGCGAGTCGTTGTCCTTGCTGAATGAAATGCTTTAAACACTCTCTAAAACACACGTAGTCCTTCAACAAATGAAAATTTCTCAACGATTTCAATGTCTGTCTCTTTCTGTCACTAATGAAAAGTGAAAGTCTTCATGTTTACATCGTCTTTGCCTTCTGAGAACAATTAGCACTCCTTATGATTCCTAACGCAAGAATATCTATAAGGTTTATATATAGAGAGCTCGTTATCACATACGTTTAGACGAAAATCATCAGCATATAACGCCTCGTCAACAGTATCAACATGACCATATTATAATCATGAAAAGCACCCTCTACTATCTGGTGTGAACACAAAGGACAAAATAACCCATTCCAAGAGAATGCACTACTTCGTATAATGTGCTTTTATGCTCATCAGCAGCCACCAACTGAGGGAGGCTTTTTAAAATGCTTTGAAGCTAGCCCAATGATTCAAAGCTGAGCGTTGTAATAGGAACACAAGAGACGAACAAGAAAAGCTAGAATGAGGCAATTGAAAAGGACGCCAACGGAGAAATCTTGTTTTTACAATATTAAGAATTTTAGAAGGCCAAAAAGTCATTTAATATTATTTTGGCAAAGAATGTGAGAGATGATAAACTTGCTAACTGTTAAGTTAGGTGCGCATGAGAGACCTACGACTCACTGGATGGAAAGAATCACCTCAAAATTAATACTTCTGGGTCAAATGAAAGTAGGGAGAGATCATAAAGTGACGGAAATGGAGGGCATAAGGATGCCTTCTATTTTTTTACAGCATAGAAAGGAAAATGAGAGAGGAAAGAGCTTCTTTCCTGCTGCGGGGGAAATCAGTAAGAAATGGGGAGTGAAAGTAAATGAATAACGAAGACTGGCAGAGAAACGGAAAGAGTCTGCTGTGATGAGGCAATATAAATGCACTTGTGCATGTAAACGAGGTAGGAGGTGAAATGGTGATGACAAAATGGTTAAAAGACGGAAGGAAAGAAAACCAGGGAATTTTCGCAATTACGAATCTTTTAATAATAGAAAATGTACATTCATGGATACACGATCAAAAATATTTTCGTAGGTAAATCTGCTCACATATCAAAATGAGCTTCTTCAGATACATATTATACATTTATTTTGCAAGTAAAATCCTAAAATTACACGGGCAGCCCCACAAGCTTACAAATGATGAGGAGGAAAAATGACTATAAACAACACTAGAAAAGTAGTAATGTGATGAATGTCATTGTTAAGATTGTGGCCATCGCCATCATGAGCAGAACTGAAAATCTCATTCTTTGCAAAAGAGCTTGAAGGCAAGAGTCAGGAAAATACTTTATAACTTTCCATTCTGACTTTTGACTACTTGCACTAGTGAAATGATCACTCATTCGGTTGCCTGCCTTACCTTACCATTACTACTACTGTACCATTACGTGCATTCGAGTGAAGTGTGGTTCGTAAAAGTCACACATAAAAGTATATTATTCCGATTTGCTTTACATCCTCAATGGCTCATCTCTGCTTACAATACGATCCAATCTTAGAACATGGTCACTTTTGACTATCCATAAAATCCTTTATTACTCGTATTCTTTCCACTGTTTGATACCTTTTTGAAATGGAGTACAGTTAAAAACTCATTCATACATTATTGCATCCTTCTGGGATCATACCATATTGCCGAAGCTTACAAAACAGATGGCTTTATGCTTTGGTGTGCTTACAAAGAAAAGTTCCCATGTGTATTCGTTTGCGTTTCTCTTGACAAATGAGAAACCAATAGGTATCAATGAAAAAATTTGTAGATATTTTTCACGAGCACAAAAGGATCGGGAATAGAAGAAACGGAGAAAGGAACAACAGGCTCCGGAAAGTCTAGAAAGGAAAGATTTATGAGACCACCTCCATCTTTCTTCATTTAGTTTACTTCACAATAATCTGGTTCATTCTTAAGAATTACCTAAACCAACATAGTTGAACAGAGAATCTTACCCTAAATAAAAAGAGGGATTCTATGGAAAAGCGCATTGAGAAAGTAGTTTTTCATTGCGAAATCAATGTCCTGCCCAGATGTATTATAGTTTTAACAATATAATTTCATTTATCAATATCACTCTTTTTCATTCTCTCGGTATGCATGATAGAGCTGCGTGTCTTTTTATGCGTGGAAAACTTTTTACATGAACTGCTTCGTTTACGACTGACATTTTATTGGAATTTTCATGCAGCTTATTTTTCATACTTAAAATCGTTGCTCCATTTGATACAATGTTTCTGAAACTTTATTTAATAGTCAATAAGATTATTTCACTTGGTATTGATTCTGAAGGAGTTTTAAGGAAAAAGTAGGTGTTAAAAGGCAACTTAGTAAAAACATTGTGATGACCAGAAAAGACTTTTGATAAAGATACAATCGCACGTTTCAAATACATGTAATTTCATGTGGCGGCACATTCTGCTATGACGTTGATTTGAATGCAGGACACTAAATATCATGGCCAATTTCACTTTAAAATTGACTCTGTTAAGACCTGTCTAGAGGTTTGAGGAATATTCTAAAGCTGATATCAAGAAACAGCTATCAGCTCTAAAGTAAGCTGCTGATGCAGATTCGCGATTATGTGACGTATGTGATTGTCAGTGACTTGTTCACAGTTAGTGGAATTTTATGCAAGTACAAAAACTGAATCAGGTTATCATTTCACCTTGTACCCAGGTGAGTTGCATATACTGTTCGTCCGAGTGCATATGACACCACACTACGATTCTGTAATACGAATCAATATCGAATTCCCGCTGGAAATGTACTATTATATTACCACGGCAGAAGAGTTCGAAGTATTTGAGTATGTAAAATACCTAGAAGCCTAAATATCTCTCAAATCTAAATACCTAGACGTTTCTCAATTTCTCTTTTATTTTTCCCTTTCCATCTTCAATAACTACACACTCTGCCTATAATTTGTGTAGGTGTACATATAGCCATAGCCTTACCTGTTTTCCATATTATTGACTTTCAGTGTGCAACAAGATCACATATTGTACCCGACCATGACATATTGCCTATTTTCGAGAAGCCGCGTTCTTCCTTTTGATATTCTAAACTTGATGAAAAGCCTCATGAACTGTAAGGACATTTTATAGAAGAATACACTAAAACTTCTTGGAAGCAGTATTGCTTGGGTTGTTTTTACTGATGCATATCTCTTCTGGCAGGGAACATTCTTTCTAACTACATACATACATGGGTCAAAAAAGCCAACCCCTTTTTGAGTGGTTTCCTTTAAAATATTTCAGCATAAAAGTACTTGCTAGATTAGATCTCCTGTGCGGTGTGACATAACTTCAGGGCATGAGTGGCATGCCAATAAACAACTTGCCCAACCAATATATGACATTTATTACTATTGTTGCCAACTTTTCCGAAAGTTTGCCTGCAATTGACAACAGTTCGAACGCCTGTTTTTATCCTAATTGCATAAATGGGATTTTATATGAAAAAGGATACTTGGTACATGCTACAGCCAGCCACAAAGTCCGTTCTCTGAAATGCAGTAAAATTTCAACTCAAAACACCTAGAACACCATACTTCATCGTTCATCCTTCTCTTTCAACAAAGAAATGTCTGTCAGCATACATTTCTACCAAGATATCACTCAATATTACATTTTCTGAAATAAGCACGTAAACAAGATTTCTGCTGTGTTGGTAAGTGGAGGACTGTTGCAAAAAATGTTATGTGTGAGTGATGGCGTACGTGCCCAACTGTAAAATCCATACGTGATCGTTGTTAAAATGCAGAGATTCTTTGGACAGGGAGAGAAAAGATGCAGGAGAGAGAAAATCAATTTTCTCCCACAATAAAAGTCGATTCACAACTCTGATAAAATCACTATCCAAATATATTTCACTTTTTACTCAAATAAAAAAGTCGACCGCAAAGGAAGAAAAAAGCATCCACAGCAAAAATAAATATATTGGGTTTGTTATGTGTGTCTGATGAAAAATACCAGTGAAAGCGAACGAATAAGATGATACGCCAGACAGCCCCACTGAACTAGTTATTCCTGGAGAAAGTGGAGGAGTAAAAGCATGTAAACTTTTTTAAAGGTTTCTTTACCAGTTTTCTGTGGAATTTTGTGCAAAGAAACGATATTACGAAGCCGTCTTGTCTTCCCTTTGACACTGTCTGGGATATTCATAAAAGTAGAAGGCAGAGAGTAGCATGCTCGATTGCATTAAGTGTAAACCTCTTCCGTCTGCAAAAACAGCTTCGACAGTCATTCCTATGAGTATTCTCGCATGATTTACCACTACTTAGGAGAAAGGGCAAGTGAACCGTTGGAGAATTCAGAATACCCGGTGTAGCTTTAGAAGAAACATCAAAAATCCAATTTGAGAGTTATTAAAATTCGTACGCGCTTCCCTTTCTTGAATGCACTCTTCAACTTCTAATATAAATCCTGAATCTGGGTTCTCTTAGGAAAATCTCTTTTTGCCCTGATACGGCTCATCAAACTCGAGTTGCAAATTGCGAACATGTCATTACTCCTTAACGTGCCTTCTAGACCGTGTTCTTCAATGTGCTCTTGTAGGGTTTCCATCATTGTTCGTTTTTTATTTTGTGTCAAGTAAAGCCTTTTTCATTTTATGTTTTGCTTTTACGTGGTTCGACCGCTTTCCTGTATTCCTTTCTTTAACAGAGATTTCCAGGTCGAAAAATATCAGCAGAGGATTTGGATCTTCTAACCTGGAGGAAAGGAATGTCGAAAAGGTCACAGGAAGTGATGAAAAGGAAACCTATTGTGAGACTCCAAAATAACTTTACTCCTACGTACATATCACATTATACCGGCTGTATTCTTTAAACCAACAGCAATAAATGGAAATATTTACTCTCCGTTAGGTCTCCCCTTTTGTAAAAAAGAATTTAGAGGGATTCAATATTTCATGGACTTTTTAAGGATTTACTCCACACACCTATATTGACTTGGATGCCTATTTCCATTCTATTTCAACATATAACTCTTTTATGGAATAAGAGCGGGAGAATGATGTAGGAATACAAAATTTAGTATATATACTATACAATATACTTCCTAGTATTTTCTTCTTTTAGTCTAGTATACATCTTTTCCATGTAATAATACTATATTATTAAGATGCCAGACATTCAAAATAAGTTTTCATGCATGCATACGATGATGAAGATGTATGAGACTGATATAATGTATGGTTAATTGTAAGATCTGTGATAGGGGCATTGATGCTCTTTTGGGTTTCGAGATCACGAAGTCGCATCCGGTGTTCGAAAAATGTGACTCCACCGAAACTAAATACATATTGTAATTTACAACAATTCTTATACAAAGTTATACTCTGAATCTTGTCATGAGTCATGATACATGGAAATTATTAGCAGTATCTATGTACTCTGTGAGCGGATGTAAAAAATGAAATTTAATTAATTCCCAACATTTTCATACCAAATATATGCCTCCTTCTCAATTCCAATCATAATTGAAATTTTACACGAAATTTTCACTGTACATCAAATGCCTTTACGTGTCGTGTTGTGCTTTATTTATGTGGCGAGTTTCGTGTTAAATGAACATTATCACGTTTTCCAATTAGCAGCTACCATTGTTTATTCAACTCGGAAGGTCTCTTTGTGGTGTTGCAGAGATAAAAAGATAGTACGAACTCCTCACAAGTGCAAGTTTTATCTTCAACGTGAATGGGTATAAAAAGTAAAAACAGCAACTAAACTTACACGAGGAGACAAGGAATACTTTGGGCTAGCTGGAGACGGCTCCTGGACCATAACTGGATGAGCACCTTCCTCCAGGTTTGAAGCTGCATATCCAGAGTCATGGTTGCCATTTGGCTCTATTCTGCATACATGCCCTCTGCAATATTCCATAAAATCAAAGCATTCAATTGAGCATGTTTCGATTGCGATTAATGCGCTTTTGAGCTAAAGCTGCGATCTCCTACCTGTCTTCAGGTCTGACGGATTCAAGAACAAACGCTGTGGCCAACTTTGTGTTCGTTATGATTTGGCAATCATCAGAATTTGGAGAGTCATCGTCATCACCATCTCCATCCATGTCCATGTCTAAATCTTTTTCGTCGCCATCATCCTCCTAAAGCGTAGCGAATAAAAAATAAGTAATTGGTTTTGGTTCAGGTCGGGAAGCAAGTCCAACTTGACATGAATGGGATCGAAAAATCCCAATCAGTTTTAATTAATGCATAGCACAAGGTATCGCAAGAAAATGAGTTTTCCTTCCTCTTTAACTCTTACAATACATATAAAAGGTACCTATTTACATACATATTTCAATACCTATGAAATAACCATAATGTAAAAATGTACTCAAAAAGGAACTATTCCGAGAGATTAAATATAAAAGCGATAACAAAAAATTACCCAACCAAATACAATACGTAATAATACCTACTATTTACATTACGTACGAGTACTGAATACTGAAGTGCGGGGACATACCCGGAGCCCATTTCAGTTTCACATTATCACCAACTTTTAAAAGCGATCCATTTCCTTCGACTAACAGATCTCTTCCGAAATTCTGAATACATATATTGCCAAGAAAAAGAACTCCGTGGGAAAAAAGCAAGTGAAGGGGAATAAATGGACAGACATGCACAAAAGCAGAATACGCTGGAATTTTGGAGCGAAGTAAAACGACTCATTGTGACACAAGAGAAAGGCCTGTTCTCGCCTGTCCAAGGAAACCGAATTTATTCCCAAATCATCATTTCCATTGTTCCACATTAATTCAATAAAGACCGATAATGGAATTGGTGATTCTCATTTCGTTCTTGTGTCTCTACTCTTATATCTCGTTTGTCGTTGGCCCCTTTTAAAATAGCAACGTGAAGGAGAATTTGATATACAATGAGGGTTTAAGCAAACGACAGCACTACCCAACTATATATTTGTTCTATTTCCCATTCTTTCTCTCGCTCCCTCTTTGACGCCAAAAGTTCATGGTGATGAGTTCAAGGAAAATGGGTGTTGGATTCACACCCGTTATACTTCGATCCGTTCGCTTGGCTCAACATGTACAAATATTTCACACTGGATACCTTCGTAGTTGTGTTATGCTGTACTTTGACCTGCATAGTTCTGATGGCGAAGGAAATCACGTTACTCATACGGGATGATGGATGATGAAAATAATTTGTCTTTCTTTTCTCAGGCTATCTGGACGACCTTACACTTGAGAGCGGAGCTCAACGTGGGATTTCAAGTAGATCCAGTCATCGACATCTACAATCCCGTGTAAAGCTTTATTTTTACGTCGTACGCACGAACCACTGTACTCACTTCTTAGTAACAGTAAAAAGTATCAACCAGTTGGCATTGCATTTATAAAAGAAGTCCTTGAAACAAAATTATGCAAAAGCACAATTTAATGTCTCGTGTAATGCATTTCGATGTTTCAATTTTCACAGAGGTAGCATTTTGAAAATAAATGAAGTCGAGGTATATTATGCTCTACTAACATAAATGAGAAATGATTATGGCTTTCCCTTTTCCTCGACACATAAAGCGACCCTCCTATTATTTTGCACAATGAAAGAATGACACCAGATAGCTGCATCTCACATCTTCCAAAACATGTTATGTTTGATACACGAACTATAATACAATAATACGAGATGTGATCTCATACTGAGAAAACGGAATAAGATTTAAAAATTGAGATTCTCCATATTGCAAGAACGTATTTGATATAATACATGCAGCTTTCTCTTCTTTCTAGAAAACTATTTCGCAAAACACTACTTTCCTTTTTATATTTCCTCTCTCGATGATCATTCTTCGTTTCAAAGTAAATTGCGTTATTTTGCATTTCTTTCAAATTTCCTCTACCCCATTATTGCATTGCCGAGGGAAGTCTACAAACGGAAAAGTTGGATTCTCAGTTGGAGGACAAGTGCAAGTAGGTCACAGAAAGAGCCGTGAATGTCATCATCTATAACTTCATGGATTTTTCATCGACTTAACTTTTCTAATTCTTTCATATTTATATTACCGCTGATGCATGCGAGGAATATATGGACGGAAAAATACTTGGACATACAACATAATGGAATGAAATACATGTAAGAAAGTTTCATGGCTTCACAACTTAGTACACTATTATATTTTTTTTAAATATACAGTTTGATTTAACATGTTGGACAAGTTGAAGAAATCGTATTCATATTGTCTCATTTCTTCTCTGGTGCATTTTATTTGTCTTTCAGTGCTCCAGTTTCTACAAAACACTAAAGGATGAGATGAGCATGCCAAGGACAGTAAATGCAATACTCTTCCGGACAACCAACCATACATTTCATAATTATGACTTTTCATATCTTAATTCAATATATATACATTATGATATTAGGCTGGGAAAGAAATTAAATATTCAAAGAAGATGAAACCAAAGCATTAAATTAAACCTATTTGTAACCTCATTGGATGAAACACTTTATAGATCACAAAAGGGAATGAAACTTTTTGGAAAGTCTCGTTGTAAATTAATTAAAAATAGAAAAAGAGAGAATAGAGCGAGTAAAGTGAAAGCCGAGTTGGTGTTCCATTAGGAAAAATACAAAGTCAGCAGTTATATAACCTTGCATGGTTTCATCTTACTAGCAATATTACTCGCAAAATGAATGAAAGCTCTTACACCCAAAGTATTTGAGAATTTTTTATGATGGAAAATGCTGCTTCATTATTCTATAACCCTTTTTCTCCAGATATAGGAACTACAAACCAAATTCTATTATCACAATTGACAGGCTGTCTAGTTGAATTTCCTCGAAAGAAGAAAGTATTCATAATTTTGTACATATATTACCCGAGTTACCACTCCCACAATGTTAGAGAACCACTTGCTTGAATAGAAGGAAGTAGGTGAGAATGTGCGTGATTGAATGCTAAAAGGCATACCATCATAGTTTTTATTTCCACCAGTCTTGTCCGTTTTCTTGTGTATCTGGAAGTTGGGGATACATCTATCATACATGCAACTTTACTCCTGCCAGTGATGACGACAATCGACAATAGACCTCTCTAGAAAAGGCCAGAAAGTGGAAGGAATTTCGCGTGATATACCCATATAACACAGACTTAAGCAAGATTAACTATTGATGGCAACCTGTTACATTTTATTATGATTGTTGCATTGTAGATTTGCTTATCATGGATGAGCACATTGTAGAAAGTCGAGGTCTTTGTGATCTGACTTGAATCTGAAGAGAAGGGTTTAATCGACTTCTTACAAAGAGAGGAGAGAGAGCGTTTATTCGTTTCCAAATCCGTACTGATGTTATAATAGTTATCTTAAAGTATTTATACTAAAATATTTGTGGTGCGGACGTAATGGA
>JAHZNA010004233.1:0-16947 GCA_027743935.1 Sinodicranocentrus sp. ZH6
TACAGCTTAAACACTATACGTCAACAATGAATATAAAAGTACATAGACCCGCATATCCAGAAGGGAAAGATACGGGGAAACTAAGAATTGTTTTACAATCAACAGTACAGAGTACGTTCAGAGACAAATATATCTTTCCAGACCAGAAAAGTACGTTCACGGGTTCACGTAGTACATACTTTATTCTTGGAAAAATAGTCTCCAACTCTGAAAGTTGCCAGACTAGTTGGTTTAGTAAATGGAGGAGTACGTGTGTGCATCTAATGTCCATAAATGTACACATGTAAGCAGTTATACTTATGAACCAAGTTTGTACAAAAGGTCTAACAATGTTTGGAGGGATGAATTGGGTAGATTTGTAGATTGTGCTCTTTCTTAAGTGTCTGTTCTGGATAGAAATAAAACTTAAATTAAATTAGTCCATCCTTTCCCCCTTTTCCCCCGATGTTGTGTACAGAGAGGAGAGAAAAAGAACAAGGAAGAAAAAAACACACTGCATGTGTGTGGTGTCAGGAGGAAGAGAGAAAAAGAGGGAAAAAAACTGGTATCGAGTTTTTTGACTTTATCGGCGACACAAAGACCAACCGACAGGGTAAAGCTAGACTGAACATGCTTGGGACAGTGACTTTGTGAAATTTACGGAGTATTCTGTATCCATGTGTGTGTGTACATACTGCTATTTATATAGTTGTCCGAAAGAGAGAAAAAAACTCTAAATGTATGTGGATATTGTTAGAAAACATGTGTGTTCTGAAGTCATTGAAGACTTAACCATTTTCTCTGATGTGACTTCTAGACACAGACACACGAGAGAGAGAGAAACAGAAGCAGTTATTTTATGAAGGAGTTCCTGCCTACAGTGAACTAAACTCAAAGAAGTGAACAAAAGTGTAAAGAAAGCGAAAAAAAATGTCATGGGAATTAGGGAGGAAAATAGGAGCTTCCAACAACTAAAATGATGACTCATAATATTTCGTTAGCTTCTCTTGAGGGATGAACATGATGCATTTATGTTTTCACGGCGATTCAATAGTATTAGGATAGAATGAGAATCAACTCTGGAGGATGTGACATGACGAGTAAAGGAGTTGTATTCTAAGAAAAAAATAATCGTCGTTATACACTAAAGATTAAGAGATTCTTCAAAGGAAAAGAAGAAAATCGTGATGGAAATGGGGTAATGCAAGGCATCCAGTTTGCTCCACAAGGAGTCATCATTCTTTCACTCTTCTATAGCCACTCACTCACCACACCAGTGCGCCATGCTCTTCTTGGAAAGTTAGTGGAACAAGGGTATGCATGTAAGCATCTGGAAAACGTGGATGTTGCAGTAACGATGATACGATCTAAATTGTAAATAAACACACACACCATCCCTCCATTGGTTGCCTAGAGTAGTCAGCAAAGTAGCCATTCATCTCAATATGTCATGTAATTCAAAATGTAGTTCATGTATTTCCCCTTGTATCACTGCTCCCATCGGAAGGTCTGACTTGTCATGTGTCTTGTGGCTGTGAAACTTTGAGTCTGGCGGAAGTCTATATATGGTGGTATATATTTCTCGTTCGCGGAATGTCCACCAGTTTATCATGAAAGGAAGAGGAGAAGACTGGCGGATGTAGGGAGACATAAAGCATACCTCAATCTAAATGACATTCATCCCTGACATTCGCGTGTTTGTATTTGAAAGAAAAGTTTATTTTCAACCGAAATCGGATAGCCAAACTATACGCAATTCTAGGGAGTGTGGTCATTGAGGTATTCTTGTGTACTACATGTTTCCCAAAAATTGTCCTCTTTGTGTGAATATCTTGCTTAGAGAACGTTCCCACTGTGAGAATATCATGTTACTGTTTTTAATAAACTCCGTCACTTTTGTGGTGCACTTACACATTGTGTGATCATTGAAGGCATTAGAGGATGGATGGTGATTTCAGCGAGAATAACAAACTATTTCCGAATCATTCTAAGGAGACCACACTCATAACGTCTGCTTTGTTCCCATCATAACCGGATTTCAATTTCCTTTCCGCTTGATAAACACTCATATATTTATGTACACACATACACACCAATTCAGATTGATATAACTTGTCGACGTGTTCAATTTCGTGTTCACACCCACACACGCCACCCTCCTCGTTCCCTAGTGCAATGCTGAGTTGTTTAATCCTCAATTATGTACACGCGCTCGACGGAAACACACACATCAAAGCAAAAAGAGAAACAGCTTTCTCCATCAAGGCTGAACAAAAACTGTTCGAATCGCCTTTAATCATAAGAGTATCTTCCTGCTGTGCCTAGTTGCTAAATTTTGTTGGAATTGAACTCTAGGTGGCAACGACATTTTGTCATTGACTGACAGACTGTGTTGGCTAAAGCCTGAGTGAATAACTCCCATTCTTTCAAATATACTGTGCTACTCATACTTTTCCAACAAATATTGCACATTTTAGCTCTTAAAATCATAGCTAGTTACATCAACGTTGACTTTCCTCTTGTCAAAGGAAGTTTTACATTGGTTAGATGTGTTTTCTTGAAAGAGGAGAATGGAGTATGGAGACAGTGTCATTTTTCAAAGAGCAAACACTTTCTTTACTACTACAAGATATAAAACAGTTTGTTTGTGGCTCCAACTATAACCGTTTACTTTAAGATGGGTCATAACATAACAGTGATTTTTTAATGATCCAGTTTATGGCCACACCATGCGAGTGCCCATAATAACTTGGGAACATTACTGAACGACAGTGCTGAGGCAGAGAACCACTTCCAAGAAGCTCTAAGGATCAACCCCCTCCATGCTCATGCATTCTTCAACCTTGCCAACTTGAAACAGTAAGTTGTTACCTTCTGCATGTCTCTTCATTTTTTATGCTTCTCATTCGCGTATTGATTTCAGCCATTAACCATGCATGCAACCCGAAACCCATTCCAATCCTATTTTCTAGGGATACTACGATACTTTGGAGAACTATAAAAAACCCTTCCTCTTCCTCTCCTCTTTCAAAAACAACTCCATTTCATCTTGCTCTGATTCTCTCATACAAGCATATAAACTCCCATGTGTTTCCCCCTCATATATAATATCTGAAAATATCTACAGATAACAAACACAAGGAATAATAATATAATATCACTGAAAACTTTTTTTTCCTCTGTGCTTATGTGTTTGCTCTGCAATTCATACAAGTATCCTGGATTCCGTTAAAAAACTTTTATGTGTAACACTAACACATTGTGCATGTGTGCTTACGGAGAAAGAAAGCAAAAACCATAAATGCATTTACATACTTGAGAGTGCTCGGGAATTGCCGCTTGTACACTTTTGAACGTCCACTTTTCACAGATTTACAGCCTGCCGTAAAGGTACCCTGGCTGAGGGTAATGTGTCATTGTAAAAATCCAAGATTTTGAAGTATAACCAAGATTAAGCAATTTATAGAAGAATATGGGAAAGATAAAAACATCACAACAAGCTACATATACATCTGCTCGAGAGATCAAAACTCGAGATGGACGATGATATAACTGCCTCTCACATATCCCAGGGAAAAAAACAAACTCGACCACTTTAGTTTTTTCTCTCTATACATTCCACCTTCAAAAACATGTATAGTTGTTTGTCCATAGTAAAAGAAGAAGAAAAGTCTAAAACAACATGGGGTCCCACTAGGTCTTTTCCTTGTATCCGTTATTTTGTAAGAAGTGAAAAGACAGGAAACAACGTGTGAGCAGAGGCAAGGGTGAAAGATCATGTAGTGAATTACATGGTTTGTTTATGATATGTAGGAAAGATGTGTGTGCACTAGCAACTTTTTATTTTGTACATCATCAGTTTACTTATAGTAGGTTCAAGTTTATGTTTACAAACAGACACGCACATATTCTCCTTCCTCGGAATATTGCTTCACTCGCCTCTGTAAAACGAGGTAATGCTTACTTATGTAAAACTTAAAGGGGGCAAAGCAATAGAATGAATTTACTCATAACATAGTGGGCCGTTAAGAAGGAATAAAAAAGGAGAGGAATACCAAGAAAAAACGAAATCTCTGTTGTTCTTATTGCTCTCACCCGAAAAGAAATGTATATATATTTTTTAGAGAAATTATATATAAGATATAGCTACTATCACCCTTTTGAACTTGCTCACGCTCAAGTTTACTTGTTTTCTTGGAAGAAAGTCTTTCGCAAAAGGACATGAGGATACGATGATTTTTTTTCCCCAGAGAAAGTATATTGTTAAGAGAGGAGATGACATGTATTGTTCAAAGTAGACGGGGTAGAGACAAGTGGGAGAAAGGTTATAGACGGAGTGTGCCAGTTTGAAACTATCCACCTGGATATATATCCATTTGTAAGTTGGTCCTTGTATGAGTGAAGTTTTTTTCTTCACTATCTTAAGTACCAGGTAGAAATAGAGAGAGAGGGAGAGAGATAAAGCTAGTTCTCGGAGAAAGCTAGCATAGCAACAGTAAATAAGTTATAATGGTCATTTTGGAAATGCGGAATGTTACCTGGAAGGCTGCCAAATCGGAACAAAAGGATAGATCACCTCTTTTCTCTTCTCCTTATTCTTTTTCGTACCAATAGAGCTCACTCTTGTGAACTGCATTTTCTCCATTTGAAAAGCAGTCCCAAGTATATGCGTGTACATATTGTGTGCATGGTTTGCCTTGTGTGGCTGGAGTAATTTATAGGAAGTGAGGGCCCTTTACGGATGCTCGATATATGGATAAGGTTGTTATGAGTACAATATACGGAATTGTGTTTAGTCTTGGTACACGCCGTATTTTCACCGCCGCTTTATTGCGTACACTTATGGGAATAGTGAAATAGTTCTATGGAAGAGTTACCGCACTCAGGAAAGACATACAATATAAAGAATCATTGGAAAGGGTTGGCATCGCAGGGTAGAATTTGATGTGTACACATAAGGCAGAGATGTATGTGTAAAGATGTGAATCTAATATAACACTCCAAACCAACTCGTAGACAAGTCTGATAAACACAAGTTTACCCATGCTCAATGAATTCATTTCCCTCTCATAAATATATATATTCTCGGTAGAGCGTTTTTTCCTTAATTTCTCCATATTTTATCAATGAATGCTCACGCACAAGCTGTCTGAGTAATGCTCACTTTCACCACTTCAACGTATTTCACTGTGAGTGCACCTAATTTACGTACTAGATGATGCTAACTTGTGTCATATTTGCTCATTGTGGTGTGTAATGTGTACATTTGCAATAAAATTTATTTTAGAGTCGTTACTCACAGCTACCTAAGTAGAATTAGAAAAAGAGGACAAAGTATAACGAATAAACTGGCGTTAGTGATTACTGCATGGATTTGCCACGTGCCGACTGCAAAATTTAATATAATAAGGGAGATCCCATAACTTTGGATTTCTGTCAACTTTCTGTATTTACTCCCATCGTAAAAAATGACTCCCTTTCAAACGTTAGGGAAAGGCAAGCAAGTAATTTAACACGAAATACGAAGATAATTCCATAGTTAGCTATATAACCTACATAGGCACATTCATGTAACACCACTGGAGTGTAACAAGTTTGTTTGTTTAGCCCATTAGCATTTTCTCTTTAGGGTAAAGTCACCTAATCTTGTTGTGAGTGTGCATATAATGCTAAAAAGAGTGAGGAAAATAAAAGGCAGAAAAATGTACGTGCCGTTCACAGGGAAAGATGGGATAGTGGTGATATCCCTGTGCTAAATGAGTGTCTTCATGTCCATAAAGTCCCTGAGTGTGTTTGCCTGTTGTCGTCCAGAAAAAAGTGTAATAAGAGAGTAGCCAACAGTGCATGGGTAATGCGTCAGTAAAATCATATCAGTGATTCGAGATTCGAAAGAAGAAAAAGCGCATTTAAGACAGGGAATAAAAGGGATGTACTCTTGGTTTAATCATTAGGGACTAGAGACCGATCTTACGTTGCCCATTAGTATTTTTTTGAGACATTAGTGGTGGTGGCGTTGCATTTCGGTCTGGAGACAGTGGTTGCTTTTAGATGAAAGATAGTCCCGGTAAGCTGTATAATATCCCTTTCTTTCCATACTCTCACCCCCTTAAGCCCCAGCGTGCGTTTGGTAGCACGGTGAAGCATTAGGGAAACTAAGACCTCTAACTGAATCTCTCACACTATCTCCCCGTTAGTTACACGAGCAAACTGAGCCAGCAAACCGAGACTACAAGTTTACTTAGGCATACTTTCTTGTACAGAGCACCGTCATACGTAAAAGTGGTGGCGAGGCGGTGAACGCATGCATTGCCGCAAAAGTGATCTGTGAAACGTATTAGGTTGCTTGTACAAGTGCACGCATCCTATAAACGTGGGAGATCACGAGGAGACTAACTAGAATTCTTTTAAAAGACCCCACTCGTCCTCCTCGTATTACTTATGAGGGCCATGTAAAAAGGAAAAGTGGGAGAAGCAGAGCGAGCACTATGCATATATGGTGAGGAACTCATCTCGAAAACTACAAAACTTTAATGCTCCTCCCGCCTTTAGTTGGTGGATGGACTGGTAGCACGAATTTTGCAAAGTTGCACTTTACTCGCCAATAACTCATTGGAGCTTTCCTCTCCGATGCCAACAGGACTGAACGGGGGGTAACTTCTCTGTCGTGTTTGGGCGATTTCTCTCTCAGCATTCGTATATTCTTATAAGAGCCACATGATTCTATTATTTGGAATGTGGAGGAGAAAAAAAGATTTGCTCTCTCTCTCTCTCTCTTTGTGAGTTACACTCATTCCGTTTTTCTCTCTCGTGTGCACCTTTCACGATTCACATATGGACAAGCGAACCATAACGAAAGGATGGAGAGAGAGAGAGAGAGAGAGAGAAAGCGAGTATCGTATTATCATCATCCCAGTCGTCGAGTGTGGTGAGGAGGAGAGGTACACACACACAGACAAATGTGGATATTATCCTGATTCCATCCAACCGAATGAAAATCGTATTATACCATTTTCGTTATGAAATCCACTGCACACTCACTTCCTTTCCAAAACAGTATATCCAGCCGGCTCATAAACAAATCAGTCCTGAACTTTGCTACAAATCCCACTAAATTATAACGATCCCATGAAGTCTCTCTGAAATCCTGTTCCTAGTCGTTCTAACTCATTATGTCATAAACCATATGAGGATCTTCGCTCGCTCGCTCCCTTGCCCCTTTTTCTCCCAGAGAGTATGAATGTAATGTAATTGCTGTCAGGATGGACAGCAACATGGTGTCTGCCACTTGTAATATCAATAGCGATAGATAAACGCTCTCCTCCACAACTGCTTTCCTGTCTATCGCCAGCTTTCCCCTTTCATCCGCAGAATTATCCTTTTACCTGAGGTCATTTCAAACATTTTTGACGGGCTTCCCGTGTATTAATCATGCTTTCATTGGCTGCCTCGTGCTAACTTTTTGGTAGAACGTTGTGCAATTCAGTCCGCTTTATTTCGGCATGACTCGTTCCCTTATTTCCTCGTTATGATTATTATTACTGTTATGTTTTTACAGTCAACAAGGACAAGCAACTTTAGCCATACGGCTTATGGAACGATCATTAGAATTGGAAATGGAGAATCCGGATGCACTCACCAATTTAGCTGCCATGTACACAGATTTGGGACAATTGGAAAAGGCCGAGTCGCTCCACATGAAGGTTCTTAGCTTGGAACCCAATAATGCCGACCATTTGAATAACTATGCCGCCTTCTTGCAAAAAATAGGTAAGCCTATTAAAACTTCACCAGTTTATCTTTATATCTATTAATACCCGCCTTTATAGACTTGGGATGTAGACAAGTGTAAAAAATGAGTATTCCGTATAATGGAGCAGTGGCGACGAGTTCCCAGGCTTTAAGACCATCTCTAAAGATATTAGGCTATAAGTGTATGTGCGATTACAGGTACAAACGGAGTGGTATAAATGAGTTGCCATTCTTCCCAGTAGTAAAAGCGAAAAAAAAACCTTACTGATGTCTACCCGCCGCCAGTAAAAAAATCAAACAATGGCAATGGCAATAATTTCTTATTTAGAAAGTTTCTATGTATGGGAAAGTTCCCACTGTAAAAAAAAGTACTCATCACTACCCACATGTTCCTATCGTTGTGCTAGTTAATACTCAATTATTACATAGGTGCCTATATATTTCCCATTCTTTCTCTGCCAAGTAGAGTAAACGTAAGCATTTGTAACAATTAATCAGCCCCTTATAGTGAAAACGAAGTTTGGAGGAAATATAGTGGCAAGTTTGGAGGGTATTGATGGCCTGTGTACATACTACAATGTATGTGAATGCGGGCGGATAATGATAACGATGGTACTCATCTGGCGAAACATGCTCTTTCGCCTGCTGCTAGTGCAAGTGGCGTCTACACTTGCATTCCTGTAATAAATATACTTCAACTTGACTCAACTCATTCCTCCTTTCTCTCTATTCCTCTTCCCTTGTTTCACTTTCATTTAGCTCTCCGGAAAAAATAACACATTGGTTAAAAGTTGTGTTGAAATGAAAGGTAAAATAGAGAAGTAAGTGAAACGTGAGTAATAAAGATGCATTAATGTTATTTTGGCACGATGGCAGGGAGGTTGGAGGATGCATTAAAGTTTTATCAAGAGGCCTTACTACTCGATGGAAATCACACAGTGGCTCTGCTCAACACAGCCCGTCTCATGAAAAAGTTGAAGTTCAACGATAAGGCAGAATCACTATACCAAAGGTTAGCATACATAATCTCATTAGTTTGATGCGAAATTTATGCTGATGCGTATCTAATGCTTCGTAGTTCAATGACTGTCGTGAAAAAAAGAGTAAAACGTTGTTGGTTAGCCAGCTTTCACACACACTGATTGTGAGAGTTTGTGAGTCGAGTGAGTGAAAAAGTAAATACGTTTTTTTTGCTTCGTATGTGTACCGACCGGGTATGACTGAGAATATAATTTCTCCTATCATCGAATAGTCAGACCGTGACAACAAGGTCTTTTGTATTGTTTGAACATTGTGATATGTGTGGACTGCAGTGGTTGATATATCTATGTATTTATAGAAGAATCCTTGTCTAAAATTGATCCATTTTTATCTTGTACACCAGAGCTTTACAAAGGGACGACGATCCACAAGCAAAGGATGGATTATACGGGTTAGCGGTCCTCTATCTCAGCACCGGACGTGCCAATCAAGCGGAAAGACTTTTTCGAGAAGCTCTTCAGCACAGGCCAAATGATCCAATTGTGAAAGTGCACTTGGTGGGTTGAAGACGACTTAAAAGCTTTTGTCAACTAGAGCTCATTGCTATGCTCCCAACAGCGCCACAAAACTAAGCCTATTTTGCGTAAAAACAAGCGAGAGGGAAAAATTGGAGTGTGCATTCTACCCATACAAAGTGCTCCTCCGTATCACATCCCTATTTATGCACAAAAACACTTGGCTATATACATTAGATATTTATTTACATATGTATATATGTTTTTTTATCCACCTTATCTTCTTATACTTTTGAATTTGTCCTTAAGCATGCAAACCATTTCTTTAGATCGGCTCAAAAAAAGAGGCTAGCAAATATAGTTACGATCTCAGCGTGATCCAGCTTGAAAAGCGTGTTATATAATGGAATACCTTTGTTGACGACTCACTTCTTTACAATGCAATTCCTGGCTGCAGATAAGACTTTAAAACTTAAGCTCAAGGCTTAGCTTGATAGGGTTGTGTGGATTCACATGGGCTGAGATTACCAGAATGACTACATCGGAAACTCTCATTTCAACTTTCTCACTTATACACATTACACCCCAGAATCTAGGACCAAGTGGTTTTCGTCGTCGTTGTATACGACAGAAAAAGGAAGATGAGAAGTGACTACTTTACGCATCCTCACTATGTAATCTTGATGAAGAATCATTGACTATCTTGAAGAAAAGTTTAGATCAGACTTTCTGCCTTTCCAGTTCACTGACTTAAAGGTCGTTACTCTTCCTGCCAAGGATGAACAACCATACATTATAGTATTCTCATTACCACTTTTGCCACCATGCTTAGCAGGGCATAGGCAATTGAGGAAACTGTTTTTCTAACTACGCTCCCTTTTGTTCTCTCCCACCTCCTCTGCCCTCACACACACACAATCACACAGCCATACCGACAATTTCAGAGGAACGGAACGAGGAAATATTAGTCAGCTCTTTAGTTTACAGATGTATTACTGTCACCGAAATCATTACGAGATATTTGCGACATTTAGCTAGTCCCTCTCGTTTCCTCTTTTCTCTCTTTCTCCAACTTTTAGATTACAGATAACTTGTGCATGCATTAGAAGCACATTATGTGTTTTTCCAATTTAGGACGAGCATTGTTTCATCCGCTTTCTCAACTCTTGTATGGAATATTACACACTTGGCTGAGTAGGAGGAAATTGCAAATAATTTTGTGCATGCATGCCTAGAAAGGAATGCCTTGATTTTTACTTTCAACTTTTTCATCATCTTTCATCCCCAACATTCTAAACTTTTCCACATTCCCAATTACCATCATTGAGGATTCAGCATGGTACAGCGGAAAATGTAAAGTGGAGAAAGTGTGCGAAGTTTCCCTTAGAAGATGAAAACAAGTGAATGAAAAAGGTGCATGTATAGCGTGATAACGGGAATTAGGACAGTGTGTTTTTGGAAAGGAAAAGGGGAAAGAACTCCCACAGCCTTATTGTACAAGTCGTGGAAGAATTTTCGAATTTAGAGTATAATGTATGCATAAGACGCGGGGATCATCAATAATACTTTTAGTTGCAGATCAGGCTTTTGAATTATTTGAGAAAGTTGTTGAGCATAGCATGGCTGACAAATGGCTTGAATGAGGCGAGGGCAAAGTTGACATGAATAATTGATCAAGCCAATCTTTTTCAATTTTTTATCATGTCTCTTCCAACTTTTGTTCTCTCTTGTCTTTCCACAAACATTCCCATCTTCTCTTCCTTTCTCTCGCGCGCCTTTTTCTCTCTCTATCCTCGCACACATGCAGCGGCTTGTGTTCTTGAATGAACACGAGCCAAAGTGTGTAATTTGGTTGGGAGGTAGCTGTGCTCTTTCTGAAGAGGAAAGAGAATGCTTAGTAAAGCAATGTTTTTGCTACACACCTTGTAAATTACTTTCTTTCTATTTTACCCCACTGTTTTTACAGGCACAAGCACACGTCCATCAAAAGAAATTCAACGAAGCAGAAGAAATTCTTTTAACCATCATGGAACAAACGAATTCGAGCCGGCGTGAAGTTTTACATCAACTTGCAAATCTTTATAGTCACATCAACCGCACGGCTGACGCTGTCAGATACATTCAATTAGCTCTGGACACATGCACCCCGACAGATCTCACGTGTGCCCCAATTCACGCGTTTCACGGGGATCTTGCCAAAGATATGAATGATCTAGATTCTGCAATTTTGGTGAGTGAATTGCATCACCGGAGATATATATTACTTGATAGGATGTAAGCATTCGTTGTGGAGGCAGAGAGATATATGGTATTACAACATGAATATCAGATTAGGAAATGCGTATTATGCATGAAAACTCCGGTAACTTATCTTGTCAGCTTTGATATCTGATCCAAAAGTTTGAACTGTGTGTGCACCACCACCACCACCACAGGACCGTTCTTTAGAAGGAAGTGCTCACACAGCATTTGCCCAAAAAGCACTTATATTTTGCTACATAGCTCCCTCCTACAATTCTATGTTTTCGCCTCCCTTGCTGCCTCATGACTTTCTCCCCATCACTGAGCATTCAATTCAGTGTATGGTTCCAAAAGGCAAGCAAATCAGAAAGTGTGTACACAGCGAGTGGTACTAGTTTCCTGTTTCTTCCTTGCCTTGTCTTCACGAGGAAATGTGACAGTAACACTATTAGCTACTTGCTTTTGCTTCGTGGGACTCATGAAGAGCGGTTTATGGGAATATAATTGCTTCCTCTCCACTTTTCACTAACCAAATAGCCTGTAAACGTCAGCGGAAAGCCAGAAACACGCAGTTTATTGCTTTCATGGTAAAATAAGCCTTTCCCATGCTACCTCTGTCCATTCATCAGTTCTTTTCTAATTATCTCAATCATATGGGTCTTATATATTTGCAAGGGGATGCGGTGACTTGTAAACGAGTTTTACCACAAGTGTGTCTAATCAGGAATTATAAATTCTACAGAGTTGCTCCACTATCACCTCCACTACTTGCAAAACGACTTTCACATTTTCTCTGCATAAGTCTTCCCCAGTGTATATCTTTCCCTGCAGAAGAAAACCAAAAGAGGTGTAAGAGCTCTAACATGGTTCATAGAAATAACAGTTAATTTTCCTATTCCCAGATGAAAATTTTAATGAGGATATTAATGGTGTAGAGATGTACCTTAATGAAGTGTTAAACTACGTGTAATGAAGTAACTTTGCGACAGACTTTTTTGCCATCCGGCAACCTTCACTCTATAGTTATGTACATGTAATACAGTTAAAAATCACCCCAAGTCCAGGAGCAATTTGTGCCTTTTTTATGATGAAAGCAAGATGTTTTAACTTTTTCCTCGTGTCACACACACAGCCCTTCTCCTTGGCTTCCACTTGATATTTTAATTTTAGCTTATATGGTGGTAGCCTCAACACACCATGCACGCATATTACGCATGTAAGAAAACTAATAAAGCAAACCAACTTTTTCTTCAGGTTTCTCAGAAATTTTCTACTATGCAATACTATACTATACTATGCAAATGAAGAAAAAGAACTTGAACATAAGACAATAAGGTGGAGAACTCAAGACACGAGGAGGGTATCGCGGAATAAGAAACACATGTATTCATTAACTACTTTTACTTTCCCTTTTTCTCCGTCTGCTTAATATCCCGAAAGGATGACGTTGTCACAGAAGTGTTTCTCATACCTAAACCCGAGCATCAGGAAAGTTTTGTGCTGCACTCTGCTCCTCCTGCCATTAGCATTAGCATTTTTCGACATCTCCATTTATTCATAATATTCAACGGAGAAAAGTGTAATGTTCAAGACAGGCATGATGACATGAGCCCGCATAAAGTTTATAAATTTCCACGAGCCAGTTTCAATTTGTTCCTTTTGTTCCTCCTAGCCAACTCATGGTATGGTATTCAAATGATATAAGGACAAAAGAACGCCTATTAAAGTAGATGGTTATTTTGGTTCTCATATAACAAATGTTCTCAGAACTGCAGTGATTATGTGCAGATCCGCTGTCAGAGATGTTACTGGAGAAACATGTTACATAGACCGTTGTAAATGTTCATTTTCAGCCAATACAACTCACACGGCACTGTACAATATCCCCTGTGGATTGGAGTTTGACAGGTTCATTTTAAATTGGCTATAGAAATCATGAGATGAAGGTCTGAATCTGAAGAATGATGAGTTTGCACGGAAAATAAAGTATTCAATTTTCTGTCTTTTTTCCTATTCAACATCATCATTGTGAGCAAATCCGTTTTATATCATGTGCTCCAAATGTGCATACATATTGATTTGTAACATCACTTACCGTATAAAAATTGTTTTCACTTCACACATGCTAGGACACGTGCTGTCATTAAAACTGAGCAGTCAGTAGAAATAAAAGGGTAGTGATTGCAACATAACAATTTTCTCGTTGGATTTCAGAGCTATAAACGTGCAGAGGACATGCTGAAAAAATCCCAGGAAGCGAAGTGTTGCAAAAATCACAAATTCTCTACTACTTCTTCCAGCGTAGCTACTCACGTCAATCTAAATCTTGGTGCAATCTATCATGTCAAGGTAATTGAAATGGCTTCTTTATTGGTTTTTTACCATCTATCGTTTTCAGATAGAGGAATACCAGTATGTTATAATACACTTCTGCAATATAACTCGTAAATCGGGAGTTAAGTAATTTTTTTATATAAAAGTTTTATACGACTTGTCTGAACTTTATAGGGGGAATTCGAGGATGCTTGGAAACACTACAGAATAGCTCTGCTGCAGGATCCAGATAATCAAGTTTTACTGCAAAATATAGCGAAACTAAGGAAAGCTGAGCTTCATAATACGAAAAATACGTCATGCGTTGAGGATCGTTTTGCAACGAGAAGAATACGAGTTGAGTACCATGAATATAGCTAAAAGCTTATCGAATATTATACCTAGCCTAGCAAGTACGCCTGGGTCCGAATGATTGAGTTTGTAAACGTAATTGTGAGAATAATTAAGTTGGAAGCAAAAACCATTGTAAAATTCAATAGGATTCATATTTAATGTGTAACGTACTAATTGTAGTGTTCAGTGAATTTGTAGAATAAGCGACACAAAATGAATTTTGTCGAGGTGTAAAAAATACTTGAAAATGTAATCGGTATTTTAACCCCCGGTAAATGTCAGGTTCTCAGCAAGCGACAAATATCAGGAGAATTTCTTTACTTATAAATTATACCATGGGTATAATTAATATATGAATTCGCCGTATATTCAACCTGATATTTTAATTCTTGCATTATTAATAAAGCAATTTGATGAGCTAGTATTTCGGTTCATATCTTGTAATGTGTTTGCCAAGCTAATGATAAAAAGATTGTGAATGTATATTCATTAATTAAGAAGGGCATAACAGAGTGATGATGAGAAAGAGTAAAAATTATATTGTAAAGTCACCTCTTCCAAAAATCATGTGTAGATGTACTAGTACCTGTTGGCTTTAGTATGTAGTGACCGATAAATCATTTGTTGATTTGGATTTGCAACAGCAGCATGTTAATGTAATTACAACAAAAGGAATTCGACTAATATTAAAAATGGAGCTATCTCCTCCTGAAAGTGGGCACAAAACAACGCAAGAAAAAAATATACAGATATATGCATGCCTCTATCATAATATATCCGACAACACTGTAAAAGTCCTATTTTGGTGTGAATTTATATTTTTATAGAGAAATGAACCATTGTTAATGATACAGTTATTGCAGATGATGAGAAATGAGAATCCGTCATTTAAACCATGAACTGCAGTAGGGAAATGAGAGAGAAAATGAAATGAGTGTATTGTACGTAGTATACTAAAAATATATCATAATATCAAATTCCATTGATCGTTGACTTTCAATGAAAATGTATGAAAAATAAACCCCAGGAATTTTTTTCTTGCTTAAAACCATGATTTTTAATTATCACTGTTGTTTGCTTTTCTCATTGTGACTTCATGCAAATAATTTGAGAGGAAATGCATATGTATACATATTTTTGTCAAGTTAATTATTCTGAAGTTATAATGATACTACATTGTAAATGCACAACCTAGGAAAGATTCAGTTCAAGAAAGGCTGAAGTAAAGGAAAAGTTTTAACGGTCAACCCATTTATCCTTTCGTTTATCTCAAGTACTTTGATGTTAGATCGAGTAAAGTAGTTTACGGGAGGTATATCGGTGTAAAACAAATAACTTTTATGGCAGAAGAAGATTTAGGGTAAAAGAGCTAAAAGCAGATTACGTAATTGACTAGGTACCCTTGCATATGCACACATCATAAGAAGCAAAAGGTGGCTTTATTTAGCTGTAGCTGCTTTAATAGTTGTTCCAACGATGGATAGATATTTCGATGTAATGTAATGTATAGCAGTTGCAATGTGAAAGTTGTGGATTGTTATAAAGTAGGAAATAAAAATGATCTTACTGATAAAATATGAAATCTTGTCGATTTCAATCCATATTCCAACTACTGCCTTGTGTGTCAACGGCCACCCCTGAGAAACTAGGCTTGCTTGCTATCCGCACCTCTAAATATGATTATAGTCGTGAAAATCTTGGTATTCTCACTATCCTGATTAGTAGTCAGATAGACTATTGACTATAACGAAGCTAAACTCCATTTTAAAGCCAAATTGAGTTGGCTTAGAGTGTAAAAAGTAATGCTTTAAACGTTAACTGATAATTTAAAATACAACAAAAATATTGTGTTTTTTTAAATACATATGTGATTTAAAATCAGACAATTTAAAAATGTTGATCAAAATAAGAAGTCAATAAACTTTTTTTTCATCTCAATTTGATTTTAATAAATTGGAGTTTTGCATCCAAACATTTTACACTCCCGACGTTTTTTATAAACGGAGTAAGGCTGTCTCCATCGCACAATTAGTCTTTCCAACTTTCCAAGTAAAATCACGTCTTATATACATGTGACACTCAACTGTTGACTGTTGACATGGAATGTTGGAGCTACCTCGTCCTGACAATATTACGAAAAGCCTTAACAAGCTTTAAAAAACAAACTATAATTCGAAAATAAACAAAAACTTTGAGTTCTTTATTTGAATCGAATCTTTTTTTATTATATTAATTCAAAATTTGTCATTTTCATTCTTTACGATTCGAACTACACACGGTTCCGTGTTCACTTTACATATTTCATTGCAAGTTTGCTTGCACTGAATTTTCTTTTCAGGTATAAAGTTTAGGTTTTCATATTTGTTTCCCGTTTTGAAACAAATATTTTTACACTAAAATTTCACATGCTCGAAAGATTTGCACAGACAAAGTAAACATTTACTACGATTTTTGGTATTCCGCCTTTGTTTACATGACTCACGTTCCCCGTTATGACGATGGGTGGGTGTCGCTTCATAAAGTATAGAGATCAACTTGGAGCAATGTAATGCATGGAAGCCGATATTTCGGTCCGTGTAAGGTTCTTAATTCTCACAAAAACGGTTTGAACTTACACATATTAGAAGCGTTAAAATTTAAAATACTGGGTTGATTTAAGGTATAAAAAAGTGTATAATTTTATCGGAGACAAAGGCATCATTAAAATCGTATTTACCCAAGTAGCACATTTCGCTATGTTCGACACGAATTCGTTTACTACATTCGCTGAAATATGACAGAGATATCTGTGCGAATCGTCATCGATTCGCCAGAG